>JAQQZZ010042342.1:0-10361 GCA_030265115.1 Mopalia vespertina | reverse complement strand
AAAATGAATTCATTATCTTTCTTCGGAGTTGTTACTATACTTTACTATGTTAAACTCCTCAGTGGTAGTCATAATAATGATTTATCAATCCCAAATCATCATACTGGACAAGTTCTGCCATAAAGTGACAATTAACGGTCATTAAACCACCGTATTCTATTTTATCTCAACCATGCTATATGTCAAGAAAGGATGAACCAAACCATAGGGCAACAATTGTAACCTTATACTAGACATAAGTTCTGCATGAAGTATAAACAATTTAACACCTTTCCATGTTCTATATAAATAATAAATATTTAATCAGAACAACACAACGGAGCCATATCATTTAATTTGCAAACATTACAATTTAACACCGAGGTAAAACTGATATCAAAATAGTCATTTATCCATACAAAATAATACAATTATATCTTTCTTGAGTTCACGGTAACATCCTTTTTTCTCCGGGGTGTAGAAAAATGGCATCGAATTATATCTTTCTTGAGTTCACGTTGCCATCCTTTATTCTCTGGGGTGTAGAAAAATGGCATCGAATTATATCTTTCTTGCGTTCACGGTACCATCCTTTGTTCTCATGGGTGTATAAAATCGCGCCGAATGCTATCTTTCTTGAGTTCACGGTACCATCCTTTATTCTCAGGTGTATATAAAATCGACCAGATTCATCACGTGATCAAGAAATACTACAATGACTATGGTAAAATCATGAAAGAAACGGTCAACGGTAACACCGTTGTCCATATTTTTGACCCTGATTACGTCAAAGCTTATTTCTACCAGGAGGACGCCGAACCGACCACCCCACCTTTAATTGAACTGACCAAAGCATACAGAGAAGCTCATAACCAGTCACCTGGCTTAGGCAATTCGTAAGTATTCAAAAGACAAAACACTCTTGATACATGTTACCGATGTTTAAATCGCGTTCAGACATTTGTACCGTTCTTCGTTGGTGGTTGCCACTTAATTTACAAGTTTAAGCCTATGTGGAAAGAAATAATACTTAGAAATCTAACCCAATATGTGGACCTAAAGGGTAAATTTAGAGTTCCCTACCTGCATTTATCAGTTTACCGCGTACCACCAATTTTATCCAAACTTCCTTTCTGTTTTGGCATCGCAATTTAAACCAGATGGCGTCTTCTGATATCTTTTTATATTGGGAAATGTACGAGTCATTCTTCGAAGGAAATGGCTAGTCAGGCAGACCTACATACAAAATGGAAGTAGGTCATTAGTACGACATTAAACACCAATTAAATAAACAAATGCATTATTTTCCACAGGACCGATAAAGAATGGTATAGGTTACGGTCGGGTGTTAATCACGCCATGTTAAAACCGCGGTCAGTTCAAAACTACTTTCCTATGGTGAACAGTGTTGCTGAGGAATTCTTGAAGAAGATAATGTCCAGCAGAGACGGTAATAACGAGGTACCTAATCTACAGAATGAGATATATAGATGGACAATGGAAAGTGAGTCTGTTCATCTTTAAGAATGTATTGATTTATATATTAGGTATTATATTACCTCGCTTAAACTTGTTAGCTATGAAGTTAAGGAAAGTCCAGGAAACATTTATTTTGATAAGTTTATAACTTTCAATGCTCAACCAGGATCGGTGTGTCATTTAAGCACAGGTATAAGCCTTTCGTGCAGTGTGTCAGAAAAAGTACCACATAAGGTAAATTTCTCACTAAACTTTACATTTGTAGCAATAATCATCTTGATTCATGTCCATAACAAATCCTGTATGGAGTTATCGGACATTTAAATATGTGATGAGACAGGACCGCTCTGGGCCAGTAACCCTATACTACAATATTGTCATTCTGGCAAGCGGAGGTTAGGTCTGCAGTTGTCCTTGTATTCTCGGGGCTGCCGTCGACAGAAAAGCCGAGCTGTTTGTGTATTGTCTTTGTATAACGTCCTGTGATAGTCCAGTAATGTTTTTGTTTGTTGTCAGCCCTTACAAAACTCCTATAGGCTTTATAAAATCGTACAGGGTTCCATTATTATCCTACAGGAACCTATAGGATTTCCCAAATCCAATAGTATCCTATATGATTCTTCTGTGAGGGAGTGACGTCGAGTGTGGTTTCATAGACCCATTAGGCTGACAAGCCGTCATATTTTAGTGAAATAACCGGTGTTGAAGTTGAACTCCAATCAACGAAACCTTCTGATACTCAGCCCCTCTGTAGTTTTTTTTATTGTATTGTATAAAATAAATAAAATAAATTGACCTGAATCTACTTGAAGACAACGGAACAAAATCCCATAGGGTTTAAAACAATTTCAAAATTCTATCGATATATTTAATGGAATTAAGAAGACGGTCCGAAGAATAATTGTCCAAATGGTATTTACAATATCTGCTTTTGTTTAAAACAGTCGTGTGTTGTATTCACTTTTATTTCTGCTGGTGCGCTTCCTGTTGACCTCGCGCTGTCGGAGCGAAAGACAAGAGGAAGCTTATCTGTGTTTTGTGATGTCTTTGTAGGCCTATTGCGTCTGGGATTGTCCTGTTGCAAATTTTGTTCGTTGCCAGTGCCGCCGAGATTGGTTTCATTCACTCGCTCTGGCGCGCCTTGAACACAGTTTAATCCCAAAACAAACCCTTTTAATTTGTTCCCACAGCTGCCTGGGGAATCGCTTTCGATAGCCGATTGGGATGTATGGAAAACACCGTTCAAGATGCTGAAGATATTATCGATGCCAAAAACGAAATCTTTCATCAGTCAACCATGTTGAAATCCTCCCTTCCTTGGTTTAAATATTTTTCCACTCCCAGAAAAAAGAAAGTCTTCGCTGCTGAAGACGTCATTGTGAGGTAAGAACAACCATCTTTTATTACATTCTCATTGTTTAATTAAAAAGCAAAAAAACTTTCAGTTTTTGCTTTCGAATATCAAATACACCTCTAATGATTGATGTGGTCATTAATCCATACAAATTCTTAGTATTTGAGACTGACTGTTGAAGGTTTTACTGAGTCAATTGTTTCCCTATCTTATTAGGATCATAAAGAAACACTTGGACATTGCCTTAAAGAAGATCAATGATTTGCAAGAGAGTGGGGAGTTGGGAGATGACCAGTTTTCGTTCCTACGATATTTACTGTCCAGACCTCAGCTCGATTACTCGGATGTCCTCATCCTCTCACTATCTCTACCAGTTGATGGTATAAGTACGGTAGGCCAATCATTTTCTCTCTTGGAGTTGAAGACAACTGGTACCGTAGGCTATCCGCAAAACAGTGGCGGGGAACACCATGGCCATAAACCCGTTATATACGTTTGAGAGAACAGGTGCCCAAACCAACATTAAGTCGTTACAACGACTTATTAAACCAATCAAAGTTCATCAGTTTTCCGCTATATTTTTCGTGGAGCAGAGCTTGGGATAATCTTTCTTGAGTTTCCGTAGTTCATGCAGCTGAATGCGACTTGTGTCAACCTTTCAAAGGTGCCACCGAGAAAGCATTCATTTCCATAAGTGGATTAAGTCGTTGCTTCGACTTTTTAAGTCCGAAGTACCGAGATAATAAGACGAAGTAACGACATAATTCGTCAAAGTAACTAGTTAATTGGAGATATATTTGTATTTTACCATGTCACTTTTACGGCTCCGTAAATTCCTGATGTCCTGGGGCTGGGGTTATAAAAACTTGAACATACTCGACGATTTTTATAAACTCTCTCCCTGGTGCTTTCAGAGAAGAGGGGCAGCGGGATACAAATCTGTAGTGACATTGTATTGTATCTTGTGATTGTCCTGTCTTGTCTTTTTTTGTTACCTGTGGCGTAGCCAGATGGTTTCCACTACCGCTTTCTAAACGATCGACGTTCATCTACCGAAAGTCATTACGTAAGATGCAGCCTTTTTATGATTAGGCCTTTATGCTATTGTTCCTAGATACCGACACTAAGATTTGCATCAAATGGTTGAATTGACCTCTACCCTTGCGTTGCACTATAAATGAAAATCACCATTTGTGACGTATTTATTTTTGGTACTTACATGGTTAGCTTTAGAGAGCACTGCAACACTAGTCGAAAACACGATTTCACTCGGTGAAATTCCGTTAGAATGGTGCTACGAGTAGAAAAATACTACTCGTGGATTATCGACTTAATCGACGTTGCAATCGTGTATACCAGGAATAGATATGACACGAGGGTGAGTATGAGTGACCCGTATGCTGCATAACTTGAATATTTGTCTGACTATCTTGTATGCGTTTCAGACATCTCGAATATTTGCGTTCAACTTGTATTCTCTGGCAAAGAACCCGGATGTTCAAGAAAAGTTGTTCAAGGAGATTGACCTTTATTACCATGAAGATGACCCTCTGACGGCTGAAAATCTCCAGAAAATGTCCTACCTTAAAGCCTGTGTTAAAGAATCTTTTAGGTAAATAATTCTAGAATTGTGTAATCCTTGAAATTGAAAGTGAGACACGAAGAGAGAGAGGGGAAAAACTGAAAGCAAACTAAAAAAAACGAATAAAAGATGTTCGTGCCATGTTTTTGTCCCAGCGATGAAAAGTGTCTTATTAATTGGCATTCAAATAACTATGTATGTTATCGGCGGAGTGTCATACGGTCAACATAGATCTTTGATTCCGATGAAAATATTTGTGTATATCAACGTTCTCTTCTTCCTGGCTTCATACTTTTATACTTTTATAAGGAAAAGACTACAATAGGGATGGGTTTGGATAACTTTTTCATTGTCGTTTTGTCTCTCCAGATGTATCTGATATTCGCTTTCTTATACAGGTTCTTTCCAGTTGGAGTTGACATTTCTCGTGTAACTAAGAAAGATATAGTGATTGGGGGCTACCGTATTCCGGCTGGGGTGAGTTCCTTATCTTCGTTTCGTAGGTGGTATCGTGACATCTTTCTCAACCTATTTCACCGGCACGATTGTATCGCTTTCTGATAAATGGGTTCTTCCTACTATTGGTCAATGATACGTTGATCATCCTTAGCTAGCAATATACGCTTTCTCGTGTAGAAAACTTTATTTGAATTAATATGATAGACCGACTGTTGTAAATAGGATTGTTTTTCATATGTTACCAACGTGGTAGACTCTTGAAATGTCTTTAACTTCTTTCCAGCATCGAAACGCAAGTAACGCGGAAAGAAATAAGGCACTAAGAACTACTTTGAAACATTATTGTCTGTTAAAATCGATTTCAAGCAAACAGTATATTTTTCAGACACAAGTGGAGATGAATAATTTTGTGATGTCCAGACTACCCGAATATTTTGAGGAACCGGAGAGGTTTAAGCCGGAAAGGTGGGTCAGAGATGAAGCAGAGCACAATGTCCACCCTTTCATCATGTTACCTTTCGGGCATGGACCTAGAATGTGTATAGGTTAGTGTTTTAAATACGCTCATAAATATCCACCCTTTTATCAGGGTACCTTTTGAAAATGGATCCAGTATGTGCAGGTGAGTATTTTCTGCAATAAAAAAAATGTATACTGATATACAAACTTCAGTATACATTTCGGTCTAACGAGGTGTTGTGAGTGTTCCGTTTAATTAATCCGTAACATCCACCTGGATCCTCGGACCAAGGATGTGTGTAGCTATTTGGCAGAATTAACAGGATATCCACCACATCTTTACCAAGGTAGCATTTGAGAATGAATCCCAGATATGTGTAGGTGAGTGGTTCGAGAAAGCATAAAGAATATTGTAAGTTACAATATATAATCGTCCATATCCTTGACAGCCATCAGTCTCAAAGCCCGTTTCAGTTACCTTGCACATGGGACCCAGAAGTACAGTGAGTCTCCAATGAAATGATTGGACAAATTCTGTACCTAGCAATCCAGTTTTACAGTGTCTTCTTCAAAAGCTTTGACCATTGATGTTGTCAGTCGTCTATGATTTTCCCGTCACAAGATTGTGGCTTTGGTTAAAAATGGGTTTTACAGCATTCCTTTCGTAGCTTATTTAATTTATATGACGGTGTGGCAGCTCAATGGGTGAACGAAACCACTACTTTGATCTCGCCATCTCCCGAAAGGACCTCTCTGGCAGCAGACAATGACAAGTTAGGACAAAACACAGAACATGACGGTACAGCAAGGCGATACTGGACTCTACAGCAGACTGGCTACGTGTTGACCCAAAGCCGTGGGGCAACAAGAGGCGTCCTGACACGCCATGGTTGGTTTCTACCACTTTGGAAGAAGTATATGTTGCATCCCATGATTATCAGTGCAGTCTGTCGAGCTTTTTCGTGTATTCACCGTGTATGTTTTCTTTCCTCGCTGAAAGAGACGATCTGGGTATCGGTCAATGTGTTAATTTAAGATACTGGTGCACCCTCGGCAGGCATTATGCATGCATTATGCATGCATTTAACACAAGTCACTCCTTTGGTCATGATGTGTATTATATTGCCCACTTCCCTCTTACTATCATGATAGCCCGCAGTCGTGGATTAGTGGTGTACTCTAGTCGATGCACTGTTTACAGGATCGAGTCCGTCTGTCGACCATCGGGTACATGAGTTAGTCACACGATGTGGCTCCGGCAATCGCTGGGGTGTTATTCTACGAGGTTTCCTCCCGGTTTTCCACCGTAAATAGGCAAAGAACAGTGTGAAGTGAACAACCCATCGTCAAATAAGTGAAATACCCTTGAATACGACGTTAAACCCCAATTTAAAAAAAACAAACAAACCCAATACAAGTCAAAGGCAGACATATTGTTATAGATTCTGATTAAATCTGTTCCCGAATCTGTGAAGAAATGAATTCCGCAAAATTTCTTTATCTAAAATACCTATATATTTTTCAAAATGTTATCATTTTTCGTAGGCCGAAGAATAGCAGAACAAGAAATGTACACACTGATGGCCAAATTGGTGAAGAATTTCCGTCTAGAATGGCACTATGAAGACATGGGGATGTCGTACAATATGCTGATGGATCCAAGCAGACCAACACAGATTCGATTTGTGGACCGTAAATAGCGAGCCACTGTCGGCATGTTAGTTTTAAGCAATTTGTCTTCACAGTATGGCGATTGCAATATGGCCGCCAAATATTTGAGATTCCAGGTATATATTTCTTATAGGACTCTGTGTTTGTTCTTCGACGCAAATCAAATGATACGAATTGGCTTATTGGTTTTTAAGTTGCTATTTCCCATTTGTACTGGGACGTTATAGGCATTCTTGCCAGTCGCACCTTAATTATAAGCCTATGCATGGGCTTGACACATAACTTTGACCAGGTATATGAGCGTCACACAAAGCTTGTGTGAATTGATGTTTTGTGTTCAGAACGTACAGGAATGAATATGGCAAAGTATGTAATGGTGGCAATATTGTTCCATTGCATTTGCTGGAATGTAAGGACACCTTTTCATTGCAAGAAGTGGAAGCTGTAATGGAAATCGGTTTATTTGGAACTTGTTGTCTTCCCATCCATTGTTTATATAGGGGAAATGGGATTTGTTTTCTACTTATTGTGTTCACGATACACACAGATTTAAAAAAAACCCACAAAAATATACAATGGTTGCCATATGATTTGTGCAACTTGGTGAAATACATGTACTATTTGTATAAAATTGATTTTATGGACCTTTTAAAAGCAGAAAGATTTGTGAATATATCTGTGCTTTTATTTTTGCTACATAGTTCATTATAACATATCACAGATCTTGGAAAAAAAGAAAATTTCCGAATATTTGTTCTTGATGTGAAAGGTTTAAAACAGGTTGAGTTACAGAGAGCTCGCACAGGTACATTGTAACGTATCTGCTCGATAAGATAAGGCGAGTCCACTTTTGAATTTGCACATTTATACATGACATTTAAGTCGGAAAGCTGTCTCCGTGCAGATAAAGCAGGTAAGGCAAAATATTGGCAGTGTTCCTCATAACAGTGCGAGGAGTAAATGCGTTTTGTTTTAAAACTTTATAAATTTCTTTTGGACTTTTTCTATCTTTTCTGTCAAATATTTCTGATGCGGCGACCATACTGGTGAGGCATATTCCAAATTAGGTCGTATTATTGACACGTACAAAGATTTCAAAGAATCGGCTCTTTTAAACGCGTTACATGTTCACATGTTTATAGGACTTACTTACAATGTTGTTTACATGGGTTTGAAACCCTAAACAGAGTGACACCCAAATCCTTTATGCTATTTACTCGATCTAGTGGTACGCCATAAATATGATCATTTGCAAATTTTTTATTACGTTTTGCCGTAAAAGTTATAGCAGCACACCTTTTAACATTGATGTTAAGCTTCCACGAATTACACCAAGTAGACAGAGCATTAATGTTCAATAGAGTTTATAGTTTTAAGATTTTGGTGTCATCTGCATAAATAGATACATTTGAATATGTAATATGTTTGACTAGATCATTGACGTACAGGACAAATAGAAGGGGGCCCACAAGGGACCCTTGGGGCACTCCAGATTTAACTGGTTTTGATGAGGATACCCTTCCATTAATAACGACTTTTTAAGATCTTTTTGACAGATAAAATTTGAGCCAGAATCTTAAGGGATCAGCGAAACCGTATAAAACTGAAGTTTATAATGTAAGAGGTCATGTGATACATAATCAAATGCCTTACTCAAATCAAGGTAGATGGCGTCAATTTGATATTTTGTGTCAAACGACTTTGTCAAATCGATATAGCTTACTAGATTTGTTACTGTATCCCATAATTGTGAACATAAT
Organism: Mopalia vespertina; assembly: GCA_030265115.1. NCBI lineage: Eukaryota > Metazoa > Mollusca > Polyplacophora > Chitonida > Mopaliidae > Mopalia > Mopalia vespertina. The sequence goes on along the minus strand of JAQQZZ010042342.1, from coordinate 1,618 downwards.
ACTACAAGCAGTCAGCTGGCACGTGGTCTTTAACGAGACTTTAACAGTACTCACTTCCTATATAAACCAACAAAACCCTAGTACCCATATCATTTTGAAAGCACAAGTTTATGTTGTCAGTTACAACTGGGTTTGGAACAAAGTTAGAACCCGAACCAATTTTTGAACCAGTTGACACGGGTGGGTGTGACCCCTCCGGCCCTCGGCCTAATACTCGAAGAATCTCTCATCCTGCACAGTGCGTTGCTGGGATGAGAGGGGGGTTCTTTTTCGCATTGGCCTCGGTCTAATCGGGGTCACAATTGCATAGTTTAAAGTAATGACAACAAGATCAGAAAGTAAAGTCCTATTTCCTGTATTTGTAGAATCTCACAGAAATGATGATGAATCAAGACAAAATGGCACTTGAAAAATTATTCATTCTTTCATTTAAGGGCTTGTGCTAAAACATATAAAAAGTTTTTGCTGAAGTCCAGTCAGCTGTAGACATGATGTAGGACACAGATACTTCTTTACGAAACACTGCTGATGTCGCATACGAACGATATGAATGACCTTTAAATAAATCCGTGTTTATTACTGCACGGTTCAATACATCACATAAACATCTAGAAATAGTACAAGTTGGAACGTTTTGTAAGAAATTAATAACTGACCACACTTCCTTCTGTTGCGAGATAAACTTAAATATTAGAGTAACAGTGAAACTATACATAAGTTCTTGCAGCGTTCATATCTATAAACTTCAATAGGCTTAGTCTGCCTTCCCTGCTGTGAAGTTTTTAAATAAACAGCTAACTTAAAAAGTATTTTCGGTTTACAGTTAGAAAGTGTCATACCCGACACTGTCCGGGCTTGTAACTTTTGTACTCTCTGCGCAGTTACTAAAGATAATAAAGCAACTTATTTTAATGTCAACAATTTTATAGATATAATATTGTCATCCCCAAGGCTACCGAGATAATTTAAAACAATAGAAACATTCCAAGTGTGTGAATATCTGGGTCTTTGAGGTGCAGACTCCTGAACTCTTCGCTAAATCAGAATTTAGATCATGGCCAAGACATTTCAAAGTCAGCTTTAACATGTGTGTTCACTACATTATAAGAGGACTTTCCAGCAACTTCTGCCAAATAATTCAATATAATTTCTGTAGTCGGCGAAAGCTTATCAATAGCCCTTTGATTACAACAAAGTCCCCATTTCCGCCATGCATATTGATACTGCTTATTGGTGCCTTGTCTCCAGGATTTGGCAATAAAACTTGAAGCTTATCTTGAAACGCCTGTTGCACGCAACTTCTGCCAAACACAACGCAGGCGATTTATCTGAGGCGTTTCCCCATAGGATGTTTCACGTTGGACTTCGGAATGGATAGCGGCCCGCGGCTTTGTGGTTAGTGAATGCGCTTACTAGTCCTACTTCGATGTACCGTTCACAGGATCGAGTCTGTCTGTCGACCCTCAGTTATATGAGGGAGTCCCACAATGTGGCTCCGGCAATCCCGGGTGTTGTTTTTACGAGGTTTCCTCCGTCATTACGCAAGGAACAGTGTGAAGTGGACAATCCGTCGTCATATAAGTGAAATACCCTTGAGTACGACGTTAAACCCCAATCA
>JAQQZZ010042331.1:0-10361 GCA_030265115.1 Mopalia vespertina | reverse complement strand
GTCTGTGAATTAGATATTTTATCACCAAGTTTTACAACCTGATGTCTATCTGATAAGTATGATTTTAAAAAGTTCAAAGCGCTTTGGTGACATTTATAGTGATGAAGTTTTTGGAGTAATATATCATGGTCAACCATATCAAAAGCTTTTCTAAAATCAAGCATAACACAACCAACTAGTTTTCCATCATCAATTGATTTACGCCAAGACTCTGTTATATCCGGTTGAACAAATTAACGATTTGCCCTAATTTCAGTGAAAAACCGGGAGGAAACCTCATAAAAACAACCCCTGCGATTGCTCAGGCCACACCGTGTGACTCACTCACATACATGAGGGTCAAACCTGTGAACGGTACATAAAAGTATAGTTAGTAGGTGCATATGCTAACCACTAAGCCATAGCCTCGGCCCAACAAATTAACGAAAAATTGAATAAAATGTACATGTATGGTCAGGAAGAGTGGAGGAAAACCTCAACTCAGCAATCTGGTTGTCCCCCAAAATCAATCATTTATCAGCAGTACCACACTCGCTTAAAAATGTCTTAAAAATTAGATCATGCGCATTCAACTTTATTTAGTATTCAGAGGCAGACCTTATTTCTGTAGTTTTCATAGGGCTATACCGGTACCTTGTATCTGTATATACTGTATAGTTTATTGGATACGGATTCGCATCTATAGAAGTACCGGTGTCTTCATGGACGAATTTTAAAACTCTGGGCAGAATATTCTGAGTGCGAAAAAACAACATGACAATTTCTTAAACTCTGCAGCCATTTTGCAGGTCCAACGGTGTTACGCATTTTCCAGAAATATTATTATTGTTTGGGCCTCTTTAAAATGTTTATGTACCGTATGTAAATATTTTTATCTATTTTTGGTATTTTGTGTTAATAAATTGTATAAACTAAGACAATATTCTGGATTAGCATTTTAAAACATTCGGAATTTTGGTAACGAAACTGTATGTGAGGTACGAAACGGTTTGGGTACGAAATGACCTGCTCCCTTTCTATATGAAACACTGTGTGGTGATCAGTTTTCGATGCTTCACAATACAAACGTCGATAATTTTTATGATATTAATAAAGTAAAACTCCAAAACTACCGCTTCTTTTGCTAAAACAAAGTTAGTTATTTCAGTATAATCACCGTAACTGACGATCGTATTTGTTTGATTTATCCAAACCCGGCTTTTGTCGACTTGAAGATGTCGACGCCATTATACATTTATTAGAAATGTACCCGTTTCGATATTAGCAGAGACTCGCACCTTTCGTCGCTTTAAAGTTTGACAGTTGAGCTTTGTACCTTCTTTTGATTTCTCGCCTTGAAGAATAACAACTTGATATAATAAGTGCAATTTGGCTTGTTTTGCGAAATACGCAAAGTGTTAACAGAAATAAGAACTTTAAACGTTCACAATGGCTGCTGTTTTAAAACATTGGCGTGAGGCCGCAACACTTATTGTACTGTGTCGAACCACTGTGGGTCCAAAATTCGTCATTCCAAATTTAAACCAAAACAGCAAGTTGAAAACTAATTTTGACTATGATATTCTTCTTTTAAAACGCAGTGGAAAGAGTAAATTTATGCCTAGTGCCTATGTCTTTCCCGGGGGAGTGGCGAGTGATGCTGATTTCGCTAAAGAGTGGGTGGATTTATTTAAGAAATCCGGCAGTGACTTCTCTAAATGGCCCAAGGCCTCTTCGTCTAGCGTTAAGCATACAAGCTGTATTTCGCCAATGTTAACTCGACAACGAGAAGACAAATATTCAAGAGTTCCACCAGAAATTGCTTTTAGAATTTGTGCTATCAGGGAAACATTCGAGGAGTCTGGATTGTTGCTTGTTAGAAATTTAAACTCTCATAAAATAATTGATGCGTCTGAAAAATTTTCACAGAAATTGCCAGTTTCGGCGTCACTTTGCGGGAAACTGGACGAAAGCGACTTATCAAAGTGGAGAAAGAAAGTGGAAAAAGATGCTACTGAGTTTCTTAGAATGTGCCAAGCTCACGATTTCGTTCCTGATATATGGGCACTGTATGATTGGTGTAACTGGTTGACACCCGTTAATGATTTGGTGACTGAAGCCCAAGTTGCGAAAAACAATCGCCGTTTTGATACAATTTTTTACATAACTGTCCTAGATGAAATGCCCCAGTTCATCCAACATGATTCCGGAGAGATGGTTCATTCTCAGGTACATTCACAGGTGTAGATTCTTGTGAAGCCATCAAGTACCGTACTAGCTACGCTACTTGAGTCTTCCTAACCTTTAAAAATAACAGAATGCTACCATGATTCTGCACTTTATCTTCCAATGTATAAGCATTGCATGGCTTTACCCTGACTAAAATCATCTGGTTTTCTTCCTTGAACACTTTTGGGTTAGACTGACCCATAAAATGACCACTCGACATCCATTTTCCTGTCAAAATCAATCATTTTTCAGCAGTACCACACTCGCTTAAACATGTTTTCCACAGTATTTAGGTCATATGGATTCATTGGATTCAATGTTACATGTTATTCAGAGACAGGCCTTATTTCTAAAGATTTGGTACAGCTGCACATCATATATCTATTGACTGTATATATACAGCTCAATAAGATATGAATACACTTTTAGTACTGTACATGTAGTGGCAGATAGTGACTCTCCTAGACGATGTTAAATAATTATAGAGATTTGTTGGCAGGAGAGCAACTTTATTAAAGGTAAAAATAAAAAACAAAACAAAGGGTAACCCCTGCGAAGTTAGTCAAAGTGAATTTATCTCTTCCATTTGCTCATAACCATTACCTAACTCACTGGATAAAAGTAGAATTCCTGAGGTCTGTTGTTTTTAAACTGCATAGGAAATAACGTTGTTCATCAACCTATTTTCTTGTTGTTTTTGCTTCTGTTTATTCACTTAAATCTTTTCATAAGTGATCATGGTCTACTCCCTTAGATTTCCTGTTGACACTTTTTTGCACACCCCAAAAATATTTATATAAATCAATGCTTAAAGTGTCTACAGTTGTAACTGTTGAAGGGTTCAGGAGTGTTGTTGTCTGCAGGGCCACCAAGAGAATTTTTGAGCCGCAGGGTACCATAACAGACAAGTTGTACATCATCAAGGGATCCATATAAGACAGTCATATGGGCGCCTTCCTAAATCTCCCCTAAACCTATGGGGCACGGGGTGGCGCCCAGCCAGACCCCGCTCGCAGTGGGCCTGGCTGCTTGTATAAGTGTCTACCCACATGAATGAGCCCTCAAGCAAGTTATGGGAAATATGTTGATGAGGACACAAGGAGCAGGACACAGCTATGTGTTGTGACCAACGTCTTTCAATCTATATTAGCAAATTTGCATTTAAAGAACTGCCAGTCATTGTCCTGTAACATTGGGCTGGTATATATGCAGTTGTGTCAATTAAGGTGCATCCAAAACTCAATGAAACCACACAATGTCTTTTTTTACATGAACAGGTCTGACTTAATTTTTTTTGTTATAATTTAAACTCATTTTTTTTTTAGTGGCTCAACCCACTGGAGACATTGATTGGCTTTAGATCACAGTCCTTCTGGGTTGCTCCTCCACAGCTGCTGGAAATGTTGAAGTTGGTTCAGTTTTCAAAGCTCGATGACATTGCTAAGTTTGCTGTAAGTCGATCTGATTATTACACAGAGAGATGGCTGCCAGTCAAACTGATTGCCAAAGATGGGATTCTTAACTTACATCAAGGTAAAATTTAATTTCATAAGATTTTGCACTTAATGTCTTTTTCATAGTTTGCAGCTTCTGTTTGCACTGCATATTAACATAAGTTGTTACCAATAGAACAAACATGATTTGAATTGATTGGTTGGTGGCGTTTAACGTTGAATAAAGTCGCATCAAAATAAGTTGAAAAAATAAATGATCTAGAGCTAGCGAATACAACAGGACACTGACAGAACTGTTCCGCTAGGTGAAAATGTTTATAAAAAAATTGTAATTTTTGAAGGCCTCTAAATCTGATCTGACGTGGTTGAGAATTGACTATATTTGTTTGTTTGATTGGGAATAAACTTTGTACTCAAGGATATTCGCTATAGGATGACGGAAAGTCTACTTTTTCGCTCTGCCTGAAAAAATCTAATTAAACACACATCTGTGAATTTTTAGTTTTCTTGTTTGGCATTAAGAAGTTGTGCTTAACAGAAGAACATAATAAATCATATGGATGTCAATTTTCTTGTTTCTTTTCTGACAATCATCAAATTAATGAGTCGGCAAATGAACTACAAGTTTGACATCCATATGAAATATTATATTCAAACCTGTAAGCAGTACATTCAAGCAGGATCAGTCATCTGACACTGGTGTTGCACTACCCGCTGTAATTGTTGCCAACACTCATACAAAGTTTGATTCGAATTCCACAAGAAGTTTTCAAGTTAAAATACAGAAACCACAAATAAGAGCTTCTCACAAAATTGCATCAGATGCCCATTGTGCATACAATAAAAATGCCATCGTTTTAGTAACCCCCTGGCCATAATTTAGTGGTAAGCATGTCGATCTATCAATCTAATTAAAATCAGGTCTCAAAAAGCACTCCCCTTGTTTTGTTTGTCGTTATAATTGAGATCTAATGCAATCACTCCCCCTATAATGTCGATTGGTTTCTTAAATTGACCAATGACAGAGCTGCTTCTCATTTCTGGTTTGTAAAAGCCGAAGATTTCCCGACTGCGTATTTTTACATGACCAATGGATAGATGCATGCACAATCAACAAACACCACTCAAATAATAAACTTTGAGTGGAATTCGATATTCCCCGTTTACATGCGACTTACAACTTCTGCTTTATTTGGCTGCATTGGGTGTTTACCATGGCCTCGTGTTATCTGTGTTTTTATTGGACAACTGAAACTGTGACCTTTCGTGAACGCCAGTAAGCTTGACCTAATTGAACAGTATTACTGTATTAGTAGAGTGATTGCCTTAGATCTCAGTATAGTGACAAACAAAACACGGAAGTGTTTTTGAGATCTGATTTTAATTAGATTGGTCGATCTACTGATCTTACTTCGATGTACCACTCACAGGTTTGAGTCCATGAGGTATGTATATGGGTGGGGCACGATGTGGTTTCAAGCAATACGGGGGTTTTGAGTTATGACAACAGAGTGACATCCCTTTGCAAAATGACGTTGCCACTTTATGGCACAGTGGGGCAGTCAGCCTAATCTTTAACATTATGATTTGTTGGTTTTCAGGAAAATATAGCTGTAAAATTAAAACTTTTGCCAAAAAATAATATTTAAGCTATGGGAAAACAAAATTCAAAAGATTTCATTAACGTTTACCTGTTAATTTGCAAGATTCCCTATACGCCGATATTTAAAATCGTGGATTGGCCCTCCCTTTTGCAAAGGGACATCACTCTGTTGTCTTAACTAAAAAAATCCTGTATTGTGGGGGTGATTTTTACAAGGTTTTCTACTGTATTTAAGCAAGGAACAGTGTGAAATGGACACTCCAGCATCAGTTACATCTAGATGCACAGGCCTGCTTGAGTACGACATTAAACCGTAATCAATCAAACGAACAAACAAACAAACAATGCCCCAGTTAGGTTTCGCATAACACTTCATTTATAAGACGTTCACATTTAAGTATTCCTTTCTATTTGATATGTATCTTACTTTTCTGCAAAAAAATGGTTTAAAACATATTAATTTTCTAATATTTTTGGTTTCAGGTGACTGTTTTTATCCAGAACAACCTGACCTGATTGGAACCGAAGCGGTCCTGGAAAGGGACTTAACTCTAGCAGAACTGGATACCTACTCTCCTAAAAACCATTTTGAAATGCTGGGAAAGTTTAATATGCAATTTTGCTGTGATTTTGAGTTACCTGAACACATAACTCCTTTAAATGAGGATGAAGTGGCAGCGATAGATTCATGCACACCTAAGCCAAAATTGTAAAGAATTTCGACATAAAATTGAATTATATTTATTCTAGCGGAAGAAAGGTAGAAGCAGGTGTCCACATATCATAATATTAAAAAAAATGTGTAGAAAAAAAGGCAAAAAAGAAAAGGAGAAAATACTTATGACCCATACTATATCATAATACAATACCTGATTAATTAACAGTGTACCGATTCCTTGATATACAGTAGCCTGGAAATTATACATTTTGACTACCTGTTAATACAGAAATACAGGGGGCTTATGGCAAGATATTCTTAGACACTTTTGTCAATTCCATCCATATGCATACTTAGAATGTTAAATGAAAGTTTTGTAAATTACAAAGAATCTGGTCGAATATTTCATACATGTAAATGAGTGTCACTGTATTTGTTTATTTGTTTATGAAATTCCTTTATAAAATTAAAAGTATAAAAGATTACCACTAGTTTATTGGCAGAGTTAATTTAATGTTACACGATATGGAGCATATCTAGTACAGTTGGCAAGCATTGAGTGGTAGTTGACCCGATGATCACATGTGGCAGGTAGCAAGCGATTGATTCGTAAACTGGTCCGTGGGGCTTTTGGCACAAGCAACCTGCACATTTCAACGTCGGTGTTCGTGCTGTAAACATATTGCTCTGTCTGTCTATTGTCATCTGTGTGACTAACCCGCGGTGGCGAAACTCGGTCTCATAAGGGTTTTGTACATGTGTACATATCGATATCAATAAAGTTCCCTGTCAAAACCCAACAAGTCTCTCCTTCTTTGTGGTGACCGCTTTTACAACTGTACCTGTGTTAAATTTGATTTTTTTTTCTGAGTTTTACCATGTCAGATCATGTAGGCCTACATGTATATGGTGGGTATTCAATGTCAGCCCGAGTTTATACATGTACATTGTATCATGAAAGAGATCATTCAGGTTATATCAATTTAGCCAAATCTCAAGCTGGAGGCGAGGAATTGTTTATATCAATAGACAAGAGTGAAAAATGTATTTCGAGTACATTTTTTTCTCACATAAAGCAATTTTTTTCACTTTGGTTTGATTTTGTGAAAAAATCTAAACATTTTGTAATAACTGGCAAGGATATGTGTACATTATTGATTGATTGGTGTTTTACACAGTGCTTAAGGGTATTTCACTTATATGATGGCCGTGTATTCCAACAATAATTGACACTAGCACAACCAAGATGTGAAGTGTTTCCATAATGTTAGAAAGTTAATACTCCTCCAGTGCTAAATAAAAGCCGGCATGGCTACTCTTCAAACAAACTGCCCTTAGCTAGAGGGCTGTACATTATTGAGCACTAATAACAGAGAACATCACAGAAGAATGGCACGGGAATTGAATCATGTTGTAACAAAGTTGAAGACATTATGACATCGGTGTAACATCCCAATAAAGATATACGGTCATCTTTTTATGATGAATCTACTATACGATAATATTGTTTAAGTGTATCACGACATTAATCAACAGCTCTAGAGTAGAATTATTGGTGGTATAGTGCATGACAAATGTGGGTAAAAAAGTTGAGCATTTTGGACTGCAACCATACACCAGAGCCATCCAAATTAATCGATGTAACCTTTGTCAGCCATGCTGCTTATTTTGTACAGATCATTTATTACCAACCTATATGTGAGAAAATATGTAAGAGCAAAGACGTATTTCTGAAAAGAATTGTAGTTTATTTTATACAAAGGCCTGGCATGCATAATGGTACATCAATTATTAAAGTAAATGTGAACAGCCATGGGATCCAACCTTTAATGATAATCCACATTTATGTGCACTATTATTAAACACACAGTTTGGTCCCAGTTTTGTTTTGGACAAAAACAGTGTGTGCATGCACATGCATGTTGAGAGATATAAAATCTATGATGAATAAGTTATACAAAATTTCGGTATAAAATTATTTTAAAATTCCAATGATACAACAATTTAAGAGACGATAATGATACATTATATACTACATGTATGAGCTATATACAGATGATAATGATCCAAAGGTCATTGTGCAGGTAACCCAAGGCATGTGGATTTTTCTTTCTCTATATTTATAAACATACAGAGAAAGGTGTGTCTGAAATTTTGTTCACAACTTGGTGATTCAAGGGCTTTCATAAGTTGACAGCATGAAGTGAATCACAGCCTCTCATTGTTTGACTACTTGATATGATAGGCTTTCATTGGTTGACAACTTGAGGCAATTTTAAGCTTTCATTGGTTGACAACTTGAGGCAAGATGGGCTTTTTCATTGGTTGATGATCCTCTGCCAGTATGATTAATTCTTGGTTCATATATACCAAATAAAAGTACTCAAAATGTACATGTATACTAAAATAACATTGTGACAAGAAATTAAAATGGAGGAGTGCACATACTTGAATTTATTTTAATGACATACGAATACAATTTAAACTATAAGAATAATGTCTGTTTTGTACGCATTTCTGCAATATTTAGGTTTCATTTTATTTCAGTCTCAGTTTCAAGGTCTTGTTATAATTAGTTGCAAATGTTTAACATTATAATGTCATGCTGGGCTGAACTGAGCTTTTTAGACTTATTTGATAAGTGCTTCACGATATTAACCAGGAATTGGACTATAACTCAAAGATGTACAAAAACAGTACAATATGAAGGCAGGACAATTGTCCAAAGTGTCATGCTGAACAGAGTCAATCTGTTTCAGCATTTGTTTTTTTGTGAACAACCCTAAGAACAGCACGTGATCTATGATCCTGGTGTATATCATCTTCCCTTGTCAAGAGTTTTATTCCGAGCTACTCTGTATAACAACGTTTGGCAGATTAATCACATATAAATAGAAATTACAGCTACGCCACCTGGCAGATAAAATGACCAAGTTCGAGTTAAAGCGCTGATAACATATGTTGAATGTAATACTCTAGTTTTGACAAATTGTTTAACTTTGTAAAGCACTATTTGTGTATATGTGGAGAGTTGGTGTCTGTAGGGGTGGGTACATATGCAATACTCTCATTGAGTTGGTTGAATACCCTGAACATATCCCTTTTTCGACAACACTTCCATTTTTATTATTGACCATCACTGTCATTTTTACTAGCAAAGTCTTGTACCACAACATCTGATTGGTTGTGTAGAAGTTCCCATGCATCCAATGAATCGCTTGGAAGCTCTTTGCTAGAGAAGATGGGTATATATTAGCCATGTAACATTTCAAGAACAACGCTACATGTACAGGAGGCTCTATTGTGAATTTGTTATGCCAGCTGAACACCAGCTGATGCAATAAAAATAATTAAATTCATAATTTGTGCAACTTATTTTTTGGTTTATGTTGCACAAATAAATGATTGAAACAGATATTCACATAATTTATAGGATGCATTTGCCCTTTAGGGCATATTTCTCAGATTGAACTTTGACCTCTCAACATGCAAATGGTGACCTCATGCTATTCTTACACTGGGTAAATAATTTGATAAACAGTAAAGAATAATACGCCAATTGGATCGACGGTTACTTGCTGGTGATATGAAATCAGTTATTTTATTGGCTGCAGGACCCTGTGACTAGTTAAAAATGAGCATATGCAAATTAAAATTTTATATGTCAATGGGATTACTGCTAAATTTTCTCTAAAAATATCCTCTGTAATCTTTGACAATCATTCGCTTACAATACTAAGATTTTATTGATCCGAATCAAACTAACTATTTACAGAGACAAAAAAAAATCCCCCGTTTGATAGACAGCTTGGCTTCACATGCACACTAAGGAGAGGTGGCAGGAGATGTTTGACTTTTTCCTCCAAGAAAGAAATTGGTTTGTGAAGCATAACAATGGTTACAATTTAAAAAGCTAAACTCGATAGCAGATCTTCTTAATGTGCTAAAATGAAAACAAAATTTATGAATGATACAATTCATAAAATCATGAAAATTCACACATTTCACTCAGATCTTTTATGATTTGAATCCAATGTTTGGGAAAGATTCATAGCACATTGAAAGGACAAAGTGATAGTTTTGTTGATGTAAATGACTCAGTACTTATAAACACACTTATAGTTTTGTTGGTGACTCAGTACTGATACACAGTTGTAGTTTTGTTGATGTAGATGTTGATGACTCACCTACAAAGTTATAGTTTTGTTGATGACTCAGTTCCGACAGACAAAGTTATAGTTTTGTTGAGGACTCAGTTCTGACAGACAAAGTTATAGTTTTGTTGATGACTCAGTTCTGACAGACAAAGTTATAGTTTTGTTTATGACTCAGTTCTGACAGACAAAGTTATAGTTTTGTTGATGACTCAGTTCTGACAGACAAAGTTATAGTTTTGTTGATGACTCAGTTCTGACAGACAAAGTTATAGTTTTGTTGA
>JAQQZZ010042320.1:0-10361 GCA_030265115.1 Mopalia vespertina | reverse complement strand
ACACCACAAACAGATCGGCTTCCGGTTCCCCTTTAGCTCTGAGAGCACCAGGGCAACATGAAGCTCCCTCCATCCACCCGGCCAATGAGTACTGAGTGCAAAACATAAAACTGAAATTGAACTAAAATAAATAAAGTGCAAACATACATTTGTTGTAAAGTGCTGAAAATGATTTTCCAATATTTCATGCAAAGAGGAAAAAGTATAAGAATGAATTCAGGGTGAGACAGTTGCAAAAAATTTAGTGACAGTCTAGATGGTCTGTCATTTAGACAGAATGTGAAGACACAGCTTGAAAAAGTATAAGCAAATGAGATCGATAATAATGTTAATAGATTTAATTTGACATGAGTCCTGATTGGACACTTCAAGTCTGACCAGCTGCCAGACTCTCACAAAATTTTAACCCTGATATATTTTAATTTGCAATCTTGGAGCTAGGGAGCAAACCTTTGGTGGGCTGAGCCGGAGAGAGCCTGCAGACGAAGCCTTCCGGGCAAATTTTTGTGTAGGGTACTGCATGCAGGACAATAGAAAGGTTAATATACAATATCAGTCTGAAAATCAGTTCTTTTACAATAATTTACAACAGGAGGTTAATCTTTTTGTAAAATTTAAAATTACAATATAAAAACAATGATGAATTTACATGTACAAGATTATGATGTTTTGTTGCAATTTTAAAGTAAATTTACAAAACAGATAAGAAAAAAATATATATAAGATAATTCGTAAATAATAACACTGCCTTCAATATTATTGACAACATAATATCCAATAACAGTTAGACAGGTCAAAATAAATCACAGATGAGACTTATACTGAATGATCTTAAAACTCAATGAGAATCATTTAATTGTTGTTTTACACTGAGATTTAGAAAACATAGAATATGTGACCCTCTTCATTAGTTTATTCAAAATATCCCATCCAAAAAATTCATGCTATTAATAATTATATGATCAACAACAGCATCACAGTGAGTGCAGTTAGTTGCATTTTAGAACATGCTTGACCTGGTATGAGTTTATTCAGAGAGCAAACATTGTCATATAGTTAGTGTAAGAGAGGTAAGTTTTCTCAATGTTTAAGAAAAACAGTCACACCCAAGGGGGACAACTCTGACACAATTTAACAAAGAAGGGAGATAACTCACACAGCAACAATCTCTGAACCTCCTAGCATCAGTCGGACAGGTAAAATTAAGCCCCCATTCACACTGTTTAATGGAATCCCTCCAGTGTACAAAACACTCAGTCGCTGGACAAATGATTGTACCTACAAAAAAACATTTCAAACATCTCAAAATTGGAAACACTAATTTGATTTAATTTGTATTATAAACTATTTTTAGAACTTCTTTCCAATTTAGGATGGTGGTGCCACTTCATGTGATGAGAGTAGTGAAGAGTTCAAAGAAATATACCCTTAGCATGATTGATTGACTGATTGGTGTTTAACACCGGGCTTAAGGGTATTTCACTTATAAGACAGCGATGGACTTCCAAAGAGTGAACAACAACACAACCGTATTGTCGGCAATAATAGCTCCTACGTGAGCTAATGTTAATTGTTTTAAAACCGACATTAAAAAGTATATTTTATTCCATTCTATTGTGAACTGTAATATACAAATACTCTGTTTGAAAACTAATGCTCCTCCATAGCTCCTTCCATTATCATGCCCTTAACCAGCGGGCCCTTAGTACAGAGTATTTTATAGAAATGCTCTGTTGGAAAATAAGTGACCATGACAGAATGAATATACTTCAATTATACATGTCACAGAGAGTTCAAACTAGCCAGATTATACATGTCACATATGTCACAGAGAGTTCAAACTAGATAAATTATACATGTCACATATGTCACAGAGAGTTCAAGCTAGCCAGATTATACATGTCACATATGTCACAGAGAGTTCAAACTAGCCAGATTATACATGTCACATATGTCAGAGTTCAAACTAGCCAGATTATACATGCCACATATGTCACAGAGTTCAAACTAGCCATATTATACATGTCACATATGTCACAGAGTTCAAACTAGCCAGATTATACATGTCACATATGTCACAGAGTTCAAACTAGCCAGATTATACATGTCACATATGTCAGAGAGTTAAAACTAGCCAGATTATACATGTCACATATGTCACAGAGTTCAAACTAGCCAGATTATATATGTCACAGAGTCAAACTAGCCAGATTATACATGTCACAGAGTTCAAACTAGCCAGATTATACATGTCACATATGTCACAGAGAGTTCAAACTAGCCAGATTTCACCATACATTATGTGTCTTTTAGGGGGTTATTTCACTAACATGACAGGGTGGTGGAGGGAGCTTCCTGTTGCCCTGGTGCTCTCAGAGCTAAGGGGCAAAATGAAGCCTATCTGTTTGTGATGTTTTTGTATTACATCCTGTGATTATACAGTCTTTGTTGCCAGTGGTGTCAAGGGTGGTTTCTTTCACTCATTCATGATTGGTCTGGCACGTCACATGTGAGTGAAATAGTACGCCGTTAAATCTCATTTGAACAAGCACTGCAGGGTGCCAGCTAAATGAGTGAAGGAATGTATCACAGACTCACTGGGACAAGTGACCACACAGAACATTGACAAGATGTAAAATGCCACGCCAATTGACCGATCGCCAGCTGGCCATCAAATACTTTTTTAACCAATCAGTTGCTGTTTTGACCTGTTTTCCGCCATTCCGAGGGACTCTCTGCGAGCCAAGCATTTTAAAATATTTTTATCATGAATATGGTACATTATCGCATTGTCAAAACTTCTCAGGAATACTCTTTAGATATCTTAAATTTTGTTTGCATCCATTATCGGGTATAACACCAGTGACATCCCTCAGATCTAAAGGGTGTGGCTAACTTACAGTCAGCGATCGGTCAATTGGCTTAGTGTGGACCTTTAGTTCAGGGGTCAGTTGCTCAAAAGACAATTAGCCGCTAACACCAGGTTAAAAAGCTAATACAGGGTAAGAGATAGACCTATAACATGGCGTGACGTCATCTAAAAGCGGATTAAATTTAACAGTGCTTCGAGCAACCGCGCACTGAGCTTCAGCAACAGAGCCACCCTTGACTTATGTTGAATGAAGTACAAACTGCCACAACAAAACATACTGAACAAACAGTCCTTGCATTATCCTTGTAAAAAAACTTGTCATGCGAAAACAAAAAATCGATTTGCAATCAATTTTGAATATAAAAAAGTTTATGATGTAAAAAAAACTTGTCATGCGAAAACAAAAAATCGATTTGCAATAAATTTTGAATATAAAAAAGTTTGTGATGTTGTAAAAAAAAATTGTCATGCGAAAACAAAAAATCGATTTGCAATCAATTTTGAATATAAAAAAAGACTAATCAAGAATTTGCTGATGTAGAGATTTCAAAAATTTAATATATTTCTAATTTAAACAAAACTAATCAGTCAATTTACTGTAATCATAACAATTATTAATATTCTAATTATTGATACTCTGTATTATTAATTTATTAAAACATCTGCATTAACAGCTGAATGAATAATAAGACATTTGTGGAATAAAAAAGTACCGCCACTCAATTATACAATAAAAATGAAAAATTATATGCCTGTCTTTTCCAGCTGTTAAACTGGTACTTAATTAATTGTACACGCAGGTGTGATGTGCAAACCATAGTTTCCTCGAACAGAGCCATCCATCATGGTCAAAATGGTGAATTTCAAAATAAAACGTTTATGAAGCTAGGCTGCATGTTAACAAAGTCAAATATTATTTGTGTAGTTGTTGTGTATTAGATTCCTATTTTTACCCATGATCTGAAGCACGCATAAATTGATTGGTGTTTTACGTCATGCTCAAGGGTATTTCACTTAAATCATGGTGGTTTATTTGATTACCCACATTAGCACAATCAAAACATGAGCTGATTGTGTTGCTCTTTTAGAAATAAAATGGTCCTCCAATGCTAAGTAAAGCTGTATGACAACACTCGTAACTTACTTCCCTATGCAAATGGCGTCCTTTGGGTTAAGAAAAACTTTCTTGTACATGTATCTTCTTGCTCAAGTTTCATGTATATATTTAGGTCGGTACATCTATAACGTCCTTTGAATAATAGGGGAGAGAGGATTTTTCGATGGTTTGATACTTTCAATATTATGTGCACATAAATTTGTCTTTAACCAGCAAGAAAATTCATATGTACATGTATAACCTTTTTTTGTTAATTTCAGAGATTGTTTTGAAACGATCTGTGAAAGGTTTGTTTGTTTTGTTTGATTGGGGTTTAACATCATACTCAAGGGTATTTCATTTATATGACGACGTGCCAGCTCAATGGGTGATGGAAACCACACTCGACAACAATGGCAACAAACAAAGACAAGACGGGACAAATACAGGACAATAAAAGGACACAAAACAGATACCACAAACAGATCGGCTTCCTGTTCCCCTTTAGCTCTGAGAGCACCAGGGCAACATGAAGCTCCCTCCAACCACCCGCCGATCTCTGAAAGGAGATTGAAATGTTGTGACCAATAAACAAAGAACCGGTTATCCATATGGAATTTTCTTACTTCTGATGATTTCCAATGTCTAAATGTCACTTAAAGAATTCTGTTGTGTTATGTTTGTTGCCAGTTATGTAAGTGGTTTACATTGCCAACTGGGCTGGCAGGCTGTCTTAAAGCTATGGGTGGAGTCACGTTCAGTATGGTGTTAAAGCCCAAGCAAACATCCATTATCCACAATTATTTTTAAAATTAACGTTTAATCAGACTGTTTTTATGTCAGTCATTTTGATTTTTATCTGATTTGATAGGTATTCAACCTACTCAAGGTATGTCACCTGATAACTTCCCTTTATACCTTAAGCCGAAAGGCTGCAGTAAACCAGTAAACCTTTCAAATTGAACCAAATTTACAACGGGTGTCGATTTTACCTGGCTGCACCAGTTTAACATCAAATATTTTCTCCACATGACGATTGTAGGCAGTTATCTGAAAGAGTGTGTGGGGTGTGTCTTCTATACAGGTTATATTCACGGGGACAACATCGTCAGACACCCGCTCCCAGCGCATGTAATCACCATCACCATGGACACGAAATATCTCTGCCCAAAGCCTGAAAACAGAAAGAAAATAGTTGAGTTGGTAAATGTGTGCGTCATGAAGTAAAGTCTTCATTCACTGACATAACCATGATAATGGCGTAATTTAAAGGCTATCTATTGTATAAAGCTTACAAGTTCTCTCAACGGTGATGTTTTGACCTATTCATGTGTGTAATTTAGTGTTAAATAGCAATATAATTCATCACAAGGTAAGAATTAGTAAAGCCCTTGTACCACAACCTATAAACTCAATATAAGAAGACCTTAAAATATTGAGACACATTTTCCTAATTCTACAATACATATAAGGTGTAGATAGAAAATTTGTCAAACAGATTGTTAATCTCTTCTTTGTTAAAAATAAATTTGATTCATAGACAACAGATAATTAATGTATCCCCACTCAAGGTCACTTAATCTGTAAAAATGCCATCAAGGCACACAGGCTATTTTGTGATTGATTGGTGTTTAGCACCGCTCGGGAGGGTAATTCATTTCAATGACGGTGTTGCACACCAAGACTTTAAACTACGCTAAACACAACATAAAATGTTAAGTGTTTAACTCAGTAAATAAGTAATAACAAAGTGTCTAAGCTGGGAACATCCTGCTCTTTACATTGCGGTTGTTATTTTGTGAAATGTTTAGGTCTAATAATTGGAGAAACATGGCCGTCAAGAAGCTGCCAACCTGCTGCGCTATTAGGAAATTGCCCACGTCAGAAAGTGGCACTTGACGATGAAATTGACATTAAGAGAAATCAACATTCCTTGGAACAAACTCATCTGATATTCATCGCGATGTTTCAATCCCTCATTCTCTACAAAATTGGTCAATAACACATACCAAGGTGCTCTATATGCTCTCAAGTCTGAATTGTTAAGTGATTTTATGATAATATCAAAAAATCTGAATGTATTATTCTTACAAAAAAAAGATTTTTTATATTATACTGAATAACAAAAATGATTCGTAAGTTTTCCTTTTTATAGCTCTAATTTTCACTTTGAGATCCTCGAAATGATCTCAAAATTAATTGTAAAAGAAGGAAAAAGCATATAGGGTTTAACCTGTTTTCCAGGTAAGGAAAATGACAAACTTGTGATCTCATACATAGAAATATTTCTAACAATCAGAGATTTATTAAACCCGTTGACATTCATTTACTCAAGCAGGATTAATGACCATATAATATACAAAAGGTTTTGTTAGAAGATTGATGTGAGGATAATTGAGCTGCTGTCATGACGTTGAAAGTTATTAATTCATTTTGTGAATAAAAATGTCACGTTTTCTAATGTTCAATTGACATTTTTGATGGTGTACTTAAAGTAATTTTAACCATGGGATCTGAGTAAAGTCCAAATTGGTAAAGGAAACAACCCTCAAAATCCCTGGCAACAAACAATGACAGAGACCAACCTTGGTACATGATTGTTTGTTTGTTTGTTTGATTGGGGTTTAATGTCGTACTTAAGGGTATTTCACTTATATGATGACGTGCCAGCCCAATGGATGACGGAAACCACCCTGGACACCACTGGCAACAAACAAAGACAAGACGGGACAAATACAGGACAATAACAGGACGCAATACAGACACCACAAACAGATCGGCTTCCTGTTCCTCTTTAGGTCAGAGAGCACCAGTATTTCAATCATGCGATGGTATTAAAGTCTAAATTGGTGAAGGAAACAACCCTCAACATCATTGGCAGTAAACAAGGACATGACAGGACAATCACAAGATGTACAGAATAATGCAACAACAGAACAACTTCCTGTGGATCCTAAACTCTGAAAGCAAAATCACCATTTTGGACACCATACTTTTGATTTCTGGCTAAGCCCCTGCAGTGAGGTCAACAGCAAGCACTCTCCCAACCAGTCGCTTCAGCTTACAGTACCATGGGCAAATTCCCGATTCATTAAAAAAAATATCCTTGAATTAAGACAAGTTTTACGTATCGCATCCATAGTTCCATACACGTACAAACTCTGTAATCTTTCAATCATTGTGTAGATTAGCTAAGTAGATTAACTCAAGAGAAACCATTATGTTGAATTCATTATGTGGTAAAACTTGATTCTTGTGTGAGTTGAGTGTACTAAAGAGCTACACGTTGATTAGGCCTTGGAATGCTACTGTATATATAAGAAGTTTAACTCAAGAGACCAGTAACAGCATTGTTACAAACAAAGACAAACCAAACTTCATGGGAGGTAGTCTCCGTGCCAAGTTCATCTTTCACCAGAGCCACTAACAAAACATTATTAGCCCAAAGCTCTTCATCCTAAAGTAACTATTAATAGTAGAAACTGTTCAGTCTTTACACTGTTGTGTTCTATAACAAACTCAGAGTATTCAGTAACACTTACAACTGAAATTGTTACCTACATTGATGAAAGAGGGACTATCATTGGCCATTCTATAACAAACCCAGAGTATTCAGTAACACTTACAACTGAAATCGTTACCTACATTGTTGAAAGAGAGGCTATCATTGGCCATGATAGGGTAATATCGGGTGTCACTGTTGGTGAAAATAGAAGTTCTTAAGAGAGACAGTCAGCTTAAATGTCCCAAATTTGTTTAAAGCCAGGTAACTTAAATACTGTTTTGTGTATGTTGATAGAGCACTCACCAGAATGTATATTTTACAACACTGTTAAACCATGACTTATAAACGAGATGTTCTTTCTGCATATTGAAAGGCCCACAGTATATTTCAGTACAATAGAAGTTTAAATTAAAATTATTTTAAAACTATTCCACAATCTTCTAAAACAAATTCTAGTTTAATATCACAAACAATTCAGATGCCAGTCCAATGGGTGAAGAAACCCACCACTGGCAACAAACAAAGACAAGACGAGGCAAATACAGGAAAATCACAGTAAGCAATACAAAGACATCACAAACAGATCCGTTTTCTTTCCCCTTTATTTCTGAGAGTACCAGGGCAACAGGAAGCTCTAACCACCAGCAAAAGAAGAGAAAGAGACAAATAATAAAGCTAAGAAAAATTGCTTAACAAGAAAAGCACAATTCAACTTTGAACCACTAGTGCAGCTGATGAATTAGCTATTACGGAAAAAAAGAGAGATTTAAAAATAACTTCAGGAACTAATAATAGAGAGGCCTAGGCTATAATATCCCAACATTCCATGGTGTTTGTCTTTAACAAGGGAGGTGAGTTTTTTGCTGGCCCCCTGGGGTTACAATTTACCCCCTGCTTGGTGGTCTCCAGTTAGAGAGTTTAGAGGTTTCCAGAAGAGGAAGATGCCAAGGACACCTGCTTCCTGCTGACCTAATTAGATGGTATCATTGGGGATAAAAAATATAACCCTGTAAATACCCAAATAAATTACCAAAAATATCAACTAACTCTATTTAAAGACAGAATTTTATATATTTTTAAATATCTAAAAATGAATTAACAAATAGTATGTTTTTTTAAAATTGAATAAAGCGCAGTATTGAGAAAAAGTGCCATACCATTTTAATGGTGCAAAAAAACTGAAATTTTACTTAACAAAAAATTCAAATGCACACTGGTCAAACCAGACATGTTTGTTTCCATAAGAAAGATGTAAACATACTATTAGCTCCATCTATTGAAGAGTTACAAAAAAATGTCTGCAAAAATTATATTTTTCAGATGACTGTAATATTTTCAGTTCACAAAAAAAAAATACAATATATTTATTTGAAAGAAGTAATACAAATTTGTTCCAAGACAACCATAAACAACTTTTATTTCGTTTTACAATAAACGGAAACTATTTCCTCAACTGTTGCTTTACAAGTAAATGTTTTAATTATAACCTATTACAGTTTCACAATCGTTGATTCTACAAAAACATATATTCACAAAATGTGGCTTTAATAAGACCTCAAATAGTTTCACATTTTTTTTCACAAACTATTGCTTTTCCAAGAAATAGTTTGATAAACTGTTGGTTTTATAAAAAAACAACAGTTTCATACTACATGTATCACTATTACAAAAACTAGAAAGTTTAATAAACTGTAGATTTTACAAGACCTGAAATAGTTTTACAAACTAGTCTGTGGCTTAAAAAAACCTGAAACAGTTTTAAAAATTGTGGATTTTACATTAACTTAAATGGTTTAATAAACTCTGGCTTTTAAAATAATTGAAATAGTATCTTTAGTTTCACAAGCTGTAGCTACATGAGCTGAAATAGTATCTTTAGTTTCACAAGCTGTAGCTACATGAACTGAAATAGTATCTTTAGTTTCACAAGGTGTAGCTACATGAGCCTAAATAGTATCTTTACTTTCACAAGCTGTAGCTACATGAACTGAAATAGTATCTTTACTTTCACAAGCTGTAGCTACATGAACTGAAATAGTATCTTTAGTTTCACAAACTGTAGCTACATGAACTGAAATAGTATCTTTAGTTTCACAAGGTGTATGTAGCTACATGAACTGAAATAGTATCTTTAGTTTCACAAAGTGTAGCTAAATGAACTGAAATACTATCTATAGTTTTACAAGCTGTAGCTACATGAACTGAAATAGTATCTTTACTTTCACAAAATGTAGCTTCATGAACTGAAATAACATATTTAGTTTCACAAACTGTAGCTTCATGAACTGAAATAGCTATGCAATATAGCACAAGAACTGATGAGTTTCTGTGGATTATACAAGAACTTGTGTGGTTTTTTAAACTTAAATAGATGAACAATCCTTTGCATGTTAAAGAATGAAGACGTTGACAACCCAAGGCTTTTTGTTAATAACATGTGGCCTTTTCAATATTTTATCTAGTTTCACAATTTGTTGCAATCAAAAGAAATGAAATGGTTTCACAACATTTGACCTTTACCTGAACAAAAAAAAGTATATAAAGATTGGTTTTAAAATATTGAACAGTTCTTGAGATAGACTTTAAGTTCGAGGCATATCAATGTTTGACCTGAAAAATTAGCATATGCAGATTGGCTATACACTGGAGAAACCGGACAATAGGAAAATGGAGCACAGTGCCTGGTTGAAGTATGCGTGAAGTTTGGTTTTAACATATTGAACAGTTTTCATGATCTTGAAGTTCTGGAAACCATAGTATGGCACATGTTTACTACTAACATAGAAAATTCAAATATGCAAATAAGTATTTCAATGTTTGTTTGTTTGTTTGATTGGTGTTTAACGTCGTACTCAAGGGTATTTCACTTATATGACGACGGACAAAAA
>JAQQZZ010042309.1:0-10362 GCA_030265115.1 Mopalia vespertina | reverse complement strand
TTTGAATTTTTTAACAGAACTTGGAAAATGGTTTATTGCAATATAATGCTTATCATGTTGATACTGTCTGTCTTTCTTTCTCTTTCTTGTGGTGCTGAACAAGGTTATACGTTTCTTTTGCCCGGTAGTTTAGTTCAAGGGATATTCGTCGTGGTCAACTAATTTATTGGATCATATCGTTATTGGATTTCAAGAAATAAACATGAAAACTGCCGTCTTTTTTTTTCTATTGACAATTACTCATTTTGCAATGTGTTCAGAAATAATAATTTCCCCACATACATATATATGTACTCCTTAGTATTCCAATTTTCTAAAAATAAATACATATTTATGTTACAGATTTATGTTCTTCTGCATACGAGACTAAATAGAACGGGTGTTCTGAAAATAGACCAAGGGGTCCAGCAAGACCTTAAAATATTTACTCCAGCATGTTGTTGATAATCATCAAATTAGTAAATACAGAGAATTCACCTCATAGTCCCCTTTCTGAATATTCGATTGCTCGTCTACCATTATTTTCTTCATGGTTCTTATTGTTCCAGAAGTCTAGCTAATAATTTACACAATATGCTTTGTACTGAGTTCGTATTTAATTTTTTTTCTCACGTCTTGTTCTCTTATAAAGATTTGTCTCCAATTGGTGTCGAAAGCTGTGACAAACTGTATCCTGATATCAACAGCTATTTGTGGAAACTCCCATGTGACCGCCAAACTCCTGAGTACAAATATGTTCATGTCTGGCATCACGACGGTTATACAAGCCACCGTGGGTGTTAGGTATGTAATTAGTTGCTAGTGCAGTCACAAAAACAAGTATGACGCCTTTACATCCTTAACTGTAATGCCAGGGGCGTTTTCCGTGTTTTTGAAAGGTGAAAATAAGGGCAGTGCCCCGCGACCGTAAGAAGGTTTAACTGCCGAAGCGGATTGACAGGGGGTTTCGTGTTGTCCTTGTACTTTCAGAGCTAAGGAGCAACGGACCGGTTTGTGATGTCTTTGTATTACGTCTTGTGATTTTCCTTTATTTGTCCTATATTGTCTTTGTTTGTTGCCAGTGGTGTCAAGGGTGGTTTTCTTTCCCCGTTAGGCTGGCACTCCGTGATGATTAGTTGTCACTATGGTAACTTTCTACCTAGCTTTCTTTAGGATATAGGTGAATTGAAACTAAATCTTCTCCAAAGAAGCACCAGATATATGGGCAAATGTTTAACCTATACAGCATATTGCCATAAAAAAGGTTTTTACCTAATTTCACAAGAATGCTCATCGGGTGTTAAGTTATCTGCCGAAAACAAAATTTTAGATTTGGAACCAATTTGCGCCACCGAATTTGACCCATCCCGTAATATAATGCCGATTGGCACCTTTTATTCCACTGTTGATAAAAATATAAATGTCCGTTTACAAAGTAAAAGCCCAAACATATTTGTCACCAGCGGGTTTCCTTGTGGTTGCGCGTACACCAAGTTCATATAGCCTTTTGCTACATCTAATATTTCTACGAAGTTTGATTAGAATGCGCTGGGTAATTTGAAGTTAAGTTCTGTAAACCAAATTTATACAGGTACCAGGTCAATATCAATACCATGCAATATCTTGTCACACTGACGAACCGTAGGCCTACTTCTTTTTATTAGGTTTCAAACAAATGATTGGCATCATACGTCATCCAGGGAGCGCCACTTTTTGTCGGACAGGCATCATTATTAATTCCATGCGGTATATTATCGGCCGATGCGGGTGTAAGGACCTCCAAAGTTTAATTTGAATAGTACAAGCGGTTTTCAAGTAAAGCGCCGGTAATCAAAAAGTGGACGGACAACTCCATAACAAACAACCTTCATCAATTTGTCAGTCGAACTGAAACAAAATATAGACTAACATTAATTTCAAAGGTTTTACTTTATACCTTATCTCAAATAGTTATTTCGGTTTTTTAAAACCACTTAAACACCGTGCCTTAGTGGTTAGCAAATCCGTTTACTAATCCTACTTAGATGTACTGTTTACAGGATCGAGTCTGTCTGTCGACCTTCAGGTATATGAGTGAGTCCCACGATGTGGCTCCGGAAATCGCAGGGGTGGTTTTTACAAAGTTTCTTTCTAAATTAGGCAAGGAACAGTGTCAAATGAACAATCCATTGTCATTTAAGTGAAATACCGTTAAGTACGACGTAAAACCCCAATCAAACAAACATCGTTTGTACTGGTGCTTTCGAGTATTTATAAATTGGTTTTGAAATGTAAATTTATTTAATCTAATATTTGTAGTATAAAAACACATTTACGGCCTATCTAAACCCCTTCTCCTAAAAAGGGTCATTTGTTTTTTTTTAATATTAAAACATGTAAATTTTAAGAAAGTGAAAAAATTGCTTCGAAATTCCAATTACAAATAGTCAAATTTGATCTCTGAATTTAGTTTTGCCAGTGTTTTTGACACAGTCTAGGCGATTAATGGGATTATAACATCAGAATAGACTCCACACTGTATTGTAGTCAAATATTAAGATGGTGGGCTCAGTTCCAGCTACACACTTCAGATGTTTGCAGATTCTATATAAAAACAGTGCTTATTTCTGGAAAACATTTCATCGTAATGATTTCAAATGTGTTGCGTTTATAAGGGCTTGTATGGAAACCATCCTTGGTGCAATTTTATGTTCGTATATAGTTTGAATGCTTGTTTAATTTTGTGTCTTTTTTTAGACTTCCAGTGTTTCAGACGCCTTCGATTTTCTATGTGGTACCCCTGTTGACTAGAGCAGAAATGCCAGATTGGGCATGCGTAACTACTGGATATGGTGTGTAGCCGAATATATATCGCGATGCTTTCTTTTGTACGCCGTAGTCAATGGTATTTCATTTATATCACAGTGGTGTATTCCACCGGTAATTCACACTAACATCACCATAACATGTGCAGTGCTTTATGTTGAAAAGTGTATCTTTCTCTAGTGCTAATTCAAGGCAGCACTTAGAAAGGCGAGCACTATGTAGAAACTGAACTAAACTGTGTTGGATATTGTCACTTGTATGAATGTAAGCATGGTTCAGGCGGCATGCTAATGACAAAGCTCCGTGCAATTCCACAAAGTGGTCGTCCAAACGTTATATAGATAGAAACAATCCACTTGACCGAGACACCACACAGACACCGTTGTTTATAAAATCGGGTTTTCGAATTGTCATCTGACATCATGCCCTGTCGCTTTAATGTCAACATGACACACTGTGTATCATACCTTGCAGGCAATACAAATAACTTTATAACATAAAGAAATATTTCAAACTAGACAGAGTTATGTGGACTTAAATAATAGTTTGTCACAAAGACAGTGAACAAATCAAAAATGCTTTTGATGAGAAACGAAGAATAATACAGTTAAATTGTTTCCACAGAATCTGGGAATAATATGACTCTAAATGGAAATATCAGTAAACTGGCAGTAGAGGACGAAGCGTGGAGAACCCGACTGCTGGAGGTAAGAATGTGGTCTACGATGCCAAACGTGAAAATAAAATAATTATACATTATATTGATAGCGGATATATTTATCTGGACACTAATGCTATTTTAGAAGTACTGTTCGTTATTTCGGACAAAGCCTTATTCATTATTAGAAATATGTTATGTGAAACCACTTTACACGTTGGGATCTATTTGTGTCTGGTCTCTGTGGGATAGGCCAATTTATAAAACCATCGAAACGACGATATGGCTCGCAGTTAAATAAGTGGAATTACTTCTTTTCTTTATGAATTGCTTCTCGCATTGACTTTGTAGGTCAACTCGCGGGTTATCTGTTGAGAGACTAAAAAAACAAAAGAACACTTGATATTTGTATTACAATTTACTGGGTAGTGATACGAAAGTGGTGTTGGGTTAACATGAGTAATGCGGAAATGGCATATAGTTCCGTAATAAATGTACTTCAATTTAGCAATATAATACTCGATGACAATAATAAACTGTATATAAGGCAGTAAATAATAATAACAATTTTTAGAATTTAAAATATTGCAAAAGAAAACTCGGAAACAGATCATTATTCAAAGGACGGGTCATCACCATGGTATTGCGCTCGAGCTGCTCGACTTGAAAGTTTGGCGCACGGTTTGTTAGTTACTTGTGGTTTAAATAATATCAGATACGTCCAATTTAGCACGTTTCTTTTCACTGTGACGAAAATTAATTCCAAGATGGACTAGACATTCTTGTAGCCTGTAATCTGCATTACTTTAGTCGGTGGAACTTTGTTGTCGGCTAACTTTAGTGCCCGGTACTTACGGGCTCCAGTGTTGGTTAGCTTTTTTTTACCGGAGAGTCCTGCAGCAGATTTCATGGACTTCATTATTTCTGTAATTGTGTGGACTCCCACGCATTGTTTTTTGTACCATATGTCATTAATACGAGGATTTGTGGATTTAGGAGCCGCGTAGAAAGGAGAATCTTCACTCTTCAGAATCGTAGGTCGCTTATCTGCGTATAGGATTTGTAAAGATCAACTGGACATCGATCACAACATGTAGCGTACATGTAGGAATATGCAAGTGTCTCTTGGATTCAAGTGTTTTGGTTTGTCTCTCACATGAATATTCTATGTACTCTCGTCCTAAGGAATTAGATTTAAGCATAATATCACCCCACTGCAAGCTTCGTCCCAGCTCGCCGCGGTCATATATACAGCTGGCCGATTTCAAGGTCGATCTGTGATCGGGTCCGACTTGAAAGGTTTGTTACTCTTTCCTTCTTTTTTCAGTTGAATGTGTTTAGCTTTCAAATACTAGCTTGTTTTTGACTATTCTAGGCTTGTAATTATCGGGGAGCCGTATTCATTTTGACGAAGGTTTCTCTCAACACTGGAAATAAAACCTCTCAAAGAATTAATTAGGCTCGTAATCTTCGCCGTTCTGTTTTCGCACAGAAAGGATAAAATGTGATTCTGGCTCTATTTAAATAACACAGTTACCGGCTGTCAGATTTAAAAGCACTTCTTTTATTGTCATATCTTTGCTGCTAATATTATTGTCATATTCAGCTTTGTTACGTTTTTTTAAATATAAATTATCGAAGTAGCAGACGATTGATAGTGTCATGTGTAAATGTACCATATTTGGAATTCGTTATAAACTTGACCTACAACTTTCATTGATAAATTAAAAAGTAGTTCCGGCACAAATTTTGATTGGCTGGCTTACGTCACGCGCTCATCCCACAAACGTATGTGGGATGAAGTTTCTCACAATGTGTTACCACACGGGTTTGACAGAGTATTATATGGGAAAATGCCTAACCGTTACACGTTGCAAGTTATGCGAGCAACAATGGGCTGAAATAATTTTTAGCTTTCTTTTGGTCTCTCCGATATCTACCACCACCGGAAATTGTTCTGCGAAAGGATAGGAGTTTAAACTTTGAATCTTTTTTTCGAACGTTTTGATGAAAGAATGATGTTGCTTAATAATGTGTATCTGTGCTACGCTGTATATACCAGTCTTGAGTTAAGTCATAGCCTAAGTGATGAATCTGACTTCGTATTAAAAGTCATAAATATGTTTTGTGTTTCTCAATTGTTCTAATTTAAACGTTTTGAGCTTTCCGTAACGAAGTGAAAGTAAGGTAGGCCTATTGTTGTCGCGCTAGCGCAGTGATTTATTGGGAAATTGTTAACAGTAGGTTTGATGGCTATGACGGATGAGTTAGTTAAACGGCAATAATAGGTGGTCATCGGTTTCTTCCAATGTTGACAGAAATACAGGAATTTAAAAAAATGGTATATGATTTTTTTAAAATCTGACAGCTGGAAATGAAAAGATGATATATGAATTAACCAGGTTGAGTTTAAATAAGCTTATATGTATTTCCAACGAAATGTATTCCACTCAACTGAATAAGTGTTGCCGACTTTAAGTTGAATAAAAAATAGAACGGAAAACAAGTTCAATGGAGATAAACATGCAAGTGTCTTGAAACATGCACCTGTGATGAAGTGCAACTGCCGTTCTCTATATTTCAATCGTACTATTTCGGTCGGAATTAGGATTGTGAAAAACTTACGGAGACATAAAAGTAACATGGAAAATATTCTGCAAAATTAAGGCTCAAGCACTTGTTTGAACGACTAAATAACGTTGTTGAATGACCAAAAGATACTAAATAACTTGTTTGAATTACTTATTAACGGGTTCAAACGAGTGAAAATACTTACTTGTTCAAATGGATTCATAGGCTTACTCGTTTGAACAAGTTATTAACTGGTTCAAATGAATTATGCTATTTACTCATCGAAACGACATAATGCTTCATTGCAACGAAGTTAATCAATCAATGAAAATGATCTCTGTATCATGGAAAACCAAAGGAGGACATGAATTGTAGTTAGCGGTGGAGGGCTGGGAGGGAGCTTCCTGGTGCTATCGGTGCTAAGGGGCAGCATGAAGCCGATCTGTTTTTGTTGTGCTTGTCTCTTTGCATTGTGTCCTGTGGTTGTTCTGTTTTTGCCCTATTCAGTGTTTGATTGTTGCCAGTTACGTTAAGGTTTATTACTGCAGATGCCGGATACTATGATATAGCCCGTTAAAAAGGGCAATAAAATGCTGATGACCAGAAAAGGGGAAAAGGCGTTTTGACTCTTTGGTTTCTCAAACGGCTACGGTAGTGTTTCATTTACCCCCTTGTCAACCATGTGAATCCGTCAAAGAGTTGTGAATGCTTGTCTAGTTTCATTCACAATTCAGATACATTAATATTTCGAGTAGTTAATTTCTGCAATAATTAAATTCTCTAATTCCGAGAGAGGAAACTCTTACTGGAAATTCAACAACTCCCTTTTAAAAGATATATAGTATATACAAATAATAAAAAAAGAAATTGTTGAAACTATTGAACAGTATGCAGTACCCATATATATACTTGGACAACTGCCTTACATTAGATCCACAACATATAACATCCGATTAATTTGCTTTCTCATAATTCATTTTAAGATACCCATCTGATGTTTTTGTGTATTTTTTTCAGCACTATGTGAATGTAGGAATCTACGAAACTCTGGGATTTGAAGATCCGTATGAAGATGTCACGAGTTAAGTTTAGACAATACCTGGGGAATTGCTCTATACCATTGGTTTTTGTCGGTGATTAAAACAATCAATATACAATAAAGAGCAACTCATGACAACCTCAGCATTTAGGATTGTTATATCGTATATGTATGTAAACAGTTAATAAATTTACAATATTTAAAATATGGTGTTATATCCTTAGCTCTATCGTTTAAGAGCAAACGAACCGGATTGTTCTTTAATTTCCGTTCTTTGAGCGTGTTTGTTTTGTTTTTACAATTGAGCATATTATGTCACCATAACTTTTCAGTTATGGATTTAATCAAATTTGATTTTATTAATTAACAATTCTGTTAATTCATGTAATTACAGCTATATATAATATTTTAAATGTAGATATAGAACATTCAGCTGAATTTGTATTATGTAACTAAGGGAAGTATTGTGATATTTTGTTCTAGATTGTTTAAGCAAGCTCAATAGGATAGGAGCCAGCGATTCTATAGTATATTTTTGTTTAAGTGACATGCGGCTATCAGCACTAGAGTTCAACAGACGTAAAGAGAGCCCTAGCTGCAAATAATGTTAACTCCCATTCTCTTCTACCATAACGATTGGTAATAGGACTATTTGAAGTTTGAGAAATAGCTTGATGTACACATTTTATGTTAGACATGGTCCTTTGATGTACACATTTTATGTTTGACATGGTCCTTTAATGTACACATTTTATGTTAGACATGGTCCTTTGATGTACACATTTTATGTTTGACATGGTCCTTTGATGTACACATTTTATGTTTGACATGGTCCTTTGATGTACACAATATAAGTTTGACATGGTCCTTTGATGTGCACATTCTATGTTTGACAGGGTATTTTGATGTGCACATTCTATGTTTGACAGGGTATTTTGATGTACACAATATATGTTTGACAGGGTATTTTGATGTACACAATATATGTTTGACATGGTATTTTGATGTACACAATATATGTTTGACAGGGTATTTTGATGTACACATTCTATGTTTGACAGGGTATCTTAATGTACACAATCCGTGTTTGTCAGGGTCCTTTGATGTACACAATATATGTTTGACATGGTCCTTATATCAAAAAAGAACTGACCTTCACGTCTGATATCTTTAAAAAATGAATGTCTCCATATATGATCAAGTCACAGACTTTATTTCATATATTAAAAAATTGTCCTTAAAATTTTAACTAAACTCTGAAAGGATTCGCCTGTTTTAAATTGATCAAGTCCCTTGTGAGAGTGCATGTGATTAATGTTTGACATGTATACATATTTATTGTGGAGAAGGAAAATTTAGCAAATATGTTAAATATATATTTTTTTATAATTGTAGTGTATAATTATACATATAGTTAAAGTCAAAATACTTTTATTTCAGGAGGGTAGCTCTTTCAGCATTACCCTGATTTCCCTGTGGACCTTATAACTAACATATATAATGTACAAAAATAGAATATAATATGCAAAGCTAATATTATAAATATATATAAACAAATGTGATATTTGAAATAAATAAATAGATAAATTTATATATTTTCTTTTTTTCAATCCATTTCGCGAACACGAGAACAATGTACACGAACTAACATCCACACACGCTTACTACTGCAAACACACACCCTTGCAAACGCGCAAGCACATACTTTCACAAACATACACACATCAACATATATCAATGTACATTTTAGTGATACTTAAACATTCTCTTTCAAACAAATATATCAAGCACTTAAATCGTATAATACAATGGTAAAAACTGTTTTTATAACACACTTTAACAATTTTGTTTCTAACAAGGTATAATCTTTCAATACCTTTTATATCCTGTGTTAATTCATTCCACAACGAGACGCTTCGAAATAAAAGCTTTTCTGTCCAATATTTAAATTACATTTAAGAATATTTTAAAACTTTTTACATGCATTCCTGGTAAAATAACCAGTATCTGTGATATTAAATAACAGGACAAATAGAGAAGTGCAAGATGATTAACACATTTAAACCAAATTATATTAAAATCGCGCAATGATAAAATATTCGCTGACTAAGATTTCACCAACGTAACTCGTCAAGAACATAACTGTTAGAACTATCAAAAGAAACTTGTAGGATAATCTTACCAGCTCTGATGTGTAATCTTTGTAGTTTATCAATATTGGTTTTAAAACATGTCCCATAAACAACATCGCAGTAATCAAAAATGGGCATTACATTACAGTTACATAATTGCAGGACTAAATCTTTGTTAAGATAGGAACGATTGAGCCTTACCAATCGTATTATTTGTCTAACCTTTTTGACGATTCGATTGATATGTGGATCCCATGTAAAAAGGGATCGAATGTTACACTTAAATATTTGTAATTATAAACTCTCTCAATCTCACGCCCATCAATTGACAAATATATATCTCCTCGGCGTTTCTTAAACGACGTAATGTTCCAAACAACATTAAGATGAAGTTTATTACAATTAAACCATTCTGAAACTTGTTCAAAGTCCTGTTCCAATGAGTAGCCCGCGTACAACAGTACTTTACTCTTAGAAATAACAGACGTTATGTCATTTATATCCATAACAAAAAAGCAGGGGTCCTAAGACCAACCCCTGTGGTACCCCACAAGCAATGGCACGTTCTCTAGAACAGCTTTTGCCAAATTTAACAAATTGGAATAAATAGTTTCGAAACCATAATAATTCTATATCTACAATGCCCAAACATCCCAGCTTAAATAATACAGTCTCATTATCAACCGTATCAAACGCCTGTTGAAGGTAGAGCAAAACGCCCCAACCAATTGGCCCTTGTCAACGTGTTTAAGGATACTCTAACCTAACCCCCCTCCCCAGCTTAAAATTTGCGATTTGTTATTTTTGCATATTCAAAAAGTTGAGATAGTGATTCGTATCCTAGGTCAGACCCGATTAAAAAAATTGCAATTAGAAGATCATTAACTTGACTACATTATATACAACAGCGGTGTTTTGAAAATCAATTAGATACAGGTACCTGGAGAGGATTAACAGCCTGCCCGTTGTGAATATATATACGCGTATCAACCGTTTGGCATGGTTGTCTTTTTATCAGCTGTGTATTGGCTGTCCTGGTTGCCAATGTATATACACTCATTGACGCCACATGTGGTTGATTGGTGTTAGTCTATTAAGAGATTGATCACAGCTTGAAAGGAATTCAACTAACATTTGACACAGTCAGCTTTTGTCAATTTTATAGAAACATTAATATA
>JAQQZZ010042298.1:0-10362 GCA_030265115.1 Mopalia vespertina | reverse complement strand
TCAGGTAGCGGTGATAAAATGAATCCACTGAAAGATTTTGAATCCGTATGGTCCAATAAAATATTCAGACATCTTTCGGTGTCATCCATTATGACAGTTGATATATGATGAAAATAATTAAAACACAGAAACTTCAAAATCCAGACAAATTTGAAGTCCAAATATCATCTAAAAGTATAACGTACACATTCACAAACTTGCCTAAGACTTGACTACATTTAAAATGTAGTCTACAAGATATTTGGCATGGGTTAGAAATAATTCAACCTACAAATTGGTATTTCAGAGATATAGAGATTAACCAATATATCTGTTAAAGAGAATGAGTGTTACAACCTGTCTAATTAGTTGTGGGGCTTGAATAGATGTTTAAACTATTATTCACTGCTTAAACATTACAGGTACAGAGGAATTATAACAACTGAGGGACACAGAGTGGAGAGTAGGTAAGGCATTATACCATATCCACCTAGATGTCAACTGAATCATGATCTTATCCTGATAACAGGAACTGTCAATAATATACACAAGACCTAGCTGTCAGCAGTACTATCTACATGTACTCTGTTAACAGAATCTCAAATAAAATAGATATAGTTGTTTGGGGTTTAAAGCCGTAACAGACCTGCCTACTCGGTGTATTTTGGAGTATTTTGTACACAAACTTTATATTGAATACACCAATATGACATTAAAATATACACAGAAATTAAAATTCAATGTTTTGCTTTAACACAAAAATACGCATACATGTAATGGTTAGAAAATACTCGTAAAAAATAATTTTCTTACACATAAATTTCTTCCAGGGAAGGCAGGTCTGTCGTACAAAATATCGGATGAAAACAAAATGGAGGAGTGACGTTTGCCAAGTTATTAATATGTCAGTAAATTTTGATAACAATGAAGCATTCTAAATTAGAAGCATTTTTCTAATTTTGTTAAGTTTATCAATGTTCTTAAAATGCTCCATTTCATAATAATAGAAACAGGGTAACTATTGAAACTATTAATAGGTTGTATTGACTATTGTTTAACCCAAACCTACTCTAAGTAGGCTATTGCAACCGAAACTGTTTCAGTAAATCTAAATATTGTTACACTCATAGGGCATATAAGAAACGGCTTGTTAGTGAAACCATGTTTATCTGTTTTAGTTTGAGATCCTGTTTATCTACAGTGTTATTGTGTTTTCCAGGTGGTTAATAGGCGAGGCCAGTTATCTTCCATCACATTATATACAGACTGAAAAATCAAACAGGTCAGTTCAGACAACATTGTAGGAGTTAGGGTATATGTATGTCAAGGCCATCAGTTTACATAAGTGTCATTCTCCTATCAGATGAGTTGTTAATTACATTATTTCACTATCTATAGGACGAAAAATCAAAGCGGTAATTTCAGGCAACGTTTGATTTGTTTTGGGTACAAAAATTGTCATTCTCATTTTAGAGGGAGCTTCATGTTGCCCTGGTGCTCTCAGAGCTAAAGGGGAACAGGAAGCTGATCTGTTTGTGGTGTCTGTATTGCGTCCTGTATTTGTCCCCGTCTTGTCTTTGTTTTCACCCATTGGGCTGGCACGTCGTCATATAAGTGAAATACCCTTGAGTATGACGTTAAACCCCAATCAAACAAAACAAAAGATTTTAGAGGGGTTGTTAATTTCGCTTTTTTGCTATCTGCATTTGCAGAACATTCAATTTACATGTATACATATACAGGTTTTAAGTTTATGCATAGTATGGGCTCACCTGTAGCCACTGGTGTCCAGAAAGGGAGGAAAACACAAATCTCTGTAAACCAATAAAGTATGTTTAGATGTGCTTCTTATCCTTACAATCTGTTCTATGATATTTGAATCTTAATAGTGATTAAAAGAAATGAATTTGGTACATTTTAGGGTGATATCAAGGGCTGTTTTAATGACAAATAAGTCAATACAAACTTCAGAGTCTGAAGAGGTAAGTTGAAATTATTATCTTATAAAAAGATATATTTTTTAATTACATATTTAAGATTTTTAAAATATAATAATCATATCTTAAAATTATTAAATATTGACTCTTTCCTTCTGCAATTAACCATATACATTTCACTGGCACATTGCCTGAATATGACAATTATTTAATTGTTTGATTGGGGTTGAATATCATGCGTGTACTCTAGGGTATTTCATTAGTATCACGACGAATTGTTCATTTTCTTAGTCTGCCTTACTTAATTACATGTATTGTTGCAAACCGATCAGAGTAAGCCTCGTAAAACCTCCCTGCGGTTATTGGAACCAATCTTGTGTACAATGGCCACACCTTCTACTTAGTATGATCTTGTTGGCTCCAGGTCTTGACAGGCATTATATCTAAATGTTCCATTTTGTAGTTGACATTAATACACCTGCCTTGTCCAGATGATCCTAACAGACCTGTAGCTGTCTTAGAGCTCTCACCTTCGTCAATGTCTTCTCCTCAAGGATTGTGTATGTATTTACTTTAAAATAATTGACAACTTTTGTTAACATTGAGTATAGATAAAATGCTGATTTTCCTCTAATTAGGAAAATCTTTATTTTAGCTTTCCAAAGTCACATAAAGCTGACTTATTGGCATTCAGTTTCACTGCTCTAGGACACTCACCATAACTGTGCCATTTGCCAGTTTGACTGTCAACACTGTCCTCAGTCGAATATCAATCTGTTACCTGCTCTTTCTATAATTGTATTGAATTCTACTACTGGTCTGACATCACATAGCCCCAGTCCATTCTGTAGACCTACATTTTTAACCAAAATCCAAGTTTTTGGTATATCTTTACCAGAATGCACTCTTGTCAGTTGGTTTAAAAAGAGCAGCAAACTGTGTTAATGTTGGAATGACAAGTTCTGTCACTGCCCTCAGTAAAACAATTAAGCAGAGGTACCTTCTTGTCAAAGATTCACTTACTGTAATTTTGCACTGCTGTCAAAATGCGCATTTTTACTCATGTTAGAGCAGTTGGGACTATTTGACACTGATTGTTGTTACCGCTCGGTGAAAGGGTCTTAACCCTATGGCCATTAATGAAAGAAAACTATGCTGCTATTATTAGTTGTTGGCTACACTCTGTCAATACTGGTATTGGCTAATCAGAAGCTTTCTCTTCCTTCAAGCTAAGTTGTGGGGGCTTTGTATTGAAATGTCCCACAAACCATTATTTCTCATAGTTTCTAGTTAATTACATTACTAATGTATTATGCAACTCTTAATATTAAAACTAAAAGTCATCAAATGTTCTCCTCATTAAATTAGGTCCTTATAGCCTTAATCATATCAGGTCCATTCAATAACAAATTGCTCCAAACGATATAATTATAGAACCAAGTTCTATATTAAGTGAATGAATATATTCTGTAACTGATGCATGTTTTGCTTGTTAGATTTGGTTCACCTGACACGAGAGGGTAGTGGTGATTGCAAACCACAGGATGATCTACGGTATGCTGTTGACACTCTCCTCACAGAAGAGGGTAGTGGTGATTGTAAACCACAGGATGATCTACAGTATGCTGTAGACACTCTCCTCACAACAGATCAAACAGGTGCGCTGAGATTTTCACAAATGTTACACTTATATTCATAGTATTAGCCAGAAATCAAGAAGAGGGTCTCAAATCACCATTTTTACAGAAACAGAGTGTCTCAAAAGGTTAACTAGGGTATCTCAAGCACTCTCTCTGACTAACACTATGCTTATATTTCTAAAAAATAATCACGCTAGCACAGGGATGTTGATTAATCAAAATGGTTGAATCATCTTATGTTCTAGATAAATTTCCAGCAACGAGTTTGTAAATAGATCTTTATATTTTCATTACATTTATACATTTGCTGTATAAGATGAAGGTAGGATTTAATTTTTGACTGTGCCCAGTTGATGTGGTGTCTTGGAGTGTAATTTTGTACATGTACCTTTTGGCATATTGCTATGCGACATGGTCTTGAATCTGGTTGTTGTTTTAGGTCAGGAAAACAAGGGTTATATCATTCACCCAATCACCCTATGCTTAAGGATGACATGGGATCACAGGAGTAAAATAACCTTTAGTAGAACAAAGCTTTAAGTATACAAATAAAAAAAAGTTTTTTTTTTATGTGCAGTGTTCACTTGTTACAAGAAGGGCAATAAACTGACTGTATAGTTGATACTCTATAAAGTATTTTATTTTATGTTATCTTACTTACTTTTCAGAATTAACCGGTCCACTATACATGTATTTGTAACCGTCCTGTATCATTAATTACAATGCTTCATTGTGTGTTTTTAGATAGCCGACCCTCAGTTCTGTGGTACATGTATTTTAATCAGACTAATAGTACTGGCGTCGGGTTGACTAAGGATTGCCCAGAGGGCATTACAGTTACACAGGGACCAGGAACTGACCTAGATTTGGACCACATTGTTACACAGGTAAAAACAAACGGTGCCTTATTTTTTTACTGTAAACATGAACTGGAAACGTCCTAGTTAAATGGTGAAAATCTGTTAGGGGGCAACATTGTTTTCTTGAGGTTGCTTCTGTATAAACTATTTTGTTTCATTAACCACACCACTGTATAAATTAACACCTTCATGTTCACTGTGATTACAGGCAAAGGAGATATTTGAAAGAATCCTCCCAGATGAGGAGTTTTTACCTAAAGCTCCAAACCCAGAGGATATCATTTATGATGATGGACAAAATACTCAAACTGGAGACGGATTTAAGCAAACTGATGGGGAATCCCCTAGTGAAAAGACAATGGAAGGGAATTCTGCCCATGAATCTCTTATTAAACAAGGTGATCAGGGAGATTTTCATAATGCCAGCACCGGCAGTGTAGAAGGAGATCCTACAAATGGGACTCCTCTAAATTGTTCAGCTTCAGAAACAGAAGAACAAATATGAAGAACTACACAAATTGGATGGAGCAAAACTTTATTAACTGCATGTAAAGGTCTCACCTTTAGTGACCTTATTTTAGTCAATGCTATTACATGTATCTTCATCAACTGGGTGTCTTAAACCATTGCAGCGTCATCGACTATATTGATCACATGATGTGTAATCTACGGCTTTGTTACAAAGGTAGCATCCAGTGCTTCCTTTATTTTGAACCATCTCAAGCAAATTATGTATTCTTGACCACTTTAGTGCCAAAACATCGAATGTTTTGTACATTTTATCTCCAGTGTAAGTTATTTTATCCTGGACCGTGTCTTTGTCATCACAAGTAATGTAAACATACATGTAGCATTGATAGTTGTTCATTTTTATATATTTATTAAAATAACGACATGAAAACTGGAGTTACATGTGTAAGTGATTTTGTGTATATTTGAAGATAATTAAAACTACATCACCACAAATACTCAAATAAGTTTTAGTTTCTTGGTTTAAAAAATAACATTAACTTTAGCTTAATATAATAAATTACAGAGAATAAATAACACGTCACCACTTCATTTTTGTAAACAGAATGTGTATGCCATTAATGTGAGACATCCATCACTCCGGACATAAATTAAACAAAGATTCAATACGAGTAGGGATGCATCTACACTCCACCATTTTATCGGTGGCTGTACGCTGCAACTGGTCAATGGTGTCCTGGTTAATATGCTACAACATTGTATTGTATTATTTAGCCTAATGGCTAAGGAAACCACCCTTGACAATACTGGCAAAGACTAATCACAGGCAATATATAGAGATCAAAAACAGATGCAAGACATATTAACCCTCTCAAGACCGATATATGGAATTAGATGTGATTTTACAAAACTCTTCTTCCCACAATTTAAATCTGTGGTTTTGGGCACACTATGTGTAGAGTTGTCTGGCTGATTGGGTGAATCTAAAGGTGACATTGTTTTACTCATGAGGTAAATCACCATGCGCTGGTACATGTAGTTGAATAAGCCTACCTGATACTCCGACTGAAACAGTACCTAAATCCTTTCAACTGACAAGGTCAGAGACGTTCTACCACCATATTACTTCAACATTGATTAAAAGGAAACTCCTGTTTAAAGCTATTGTGTCCAACTCAATCACCGTGTTGGTGTGAAAGCTATATATACACAGGTTAAAATAGATAAAGGATTTCTATATCGTATATTGTGAGAATGCCTTTACAATCCACACTGTTTCTGTTTGTTTAATTGGGGTTTTACCCAAAGAGTGGAGGAAACCAGCCTGGACATTACTGGCAACAAACAATGACAAGATGCAATACAGAAACCACAAACAGCTCAGCCTACACTTGGAGAGCCGAGAAGGCACTCAAGTTTACAGTGGGTTTTGGTCGTTTTTAAATACTTTTTTAGTAACATCACAGCCCTCAGATCAAAACCCACTGCTTGCCTTCTCCTTTAAAACCTTAAAATTTTGACAAATAAACATCAGCATTTAAAAGATACACACAAAATCATATGTGCTAAACATGAAATATTAAAATATTTTCCAAAGATGAGACAAAACAATCAATGTTGACATTAATATCACATACATTTTCATTGCACTGAAGCCATAGTAACTAACCAACAGAGTGTCTAGGCATCTAGTAAGTATTAATTATTCTGGTTAAAATCAATCAAATATGTCATTGTTAAAAATGGGAAAAGCCAATACATTGTCTTATTTTAGAAAGTTTATATGATGATTAAACGAATACAATTTAAAAATGTTGTAAAATGGCAATTTAAAATTAATTAGCTTAATTG
This sequence comes from Mopalia vespertina, assembly GCA_030265115.1. Taxonomy (NCBI): domain Eukaryota; kingdom Metazoa; phylum Mollusca; class Polyplacophora; order Chitonida; family Mopaliidae; genus Mopalia; species Mopalia vespertina. The sequence goes on along the minus strand of JAQQZZ010042298.1, from coordinate 3,624 downwards.
TCAATCTGTTGGGGGAAAAAAATTAAAAACAAATCTGTAACACATTTGTTCTGAACATGTAATAATACTGCAATAACACTTAAGTCTTTGTATCCTATCCATTCACTTCTTGTAATGTTGAATACCAACATGGTAAACTACATGACCTGACACATGATAACAATCTGACATAAATAACATGAGATAAGGTAAGCTAGCTCATGACATTGCCATATGTACCATGAGGTGGTCGGTATAACTTGGGAAATGATATCAGCTGGATACTATTGAAGGCATACTTTCTTACTCCAGTATTCTTAAATGTATTGTCTCTACGGACTCCCTCACTGCAACAGAAGAGACAGTTTTGTTAGTTATATTTATAGCTGTTTTGTATGGTACATGTACCTACATGTACATAATACAAAGAAATATGGTAGTTTAGTGCTAATATCCAACTTAAATACTTCCTACTAGTACTTTGTGTTTTACACCATACCAGAGGTTATTCACTTATTTAAGAACTGCACCAGCACTGATTGTTGTGGAAGCAAAATCCTTCAGAACCTCCACAAGTGGTTACCTGTTTCAGCCCACGTGTGGATATTCCCAAACATAGCCAAAGACAAACTCATTGGCATTTGTTAAATACATATCAAGTTTACTCAACAGTTATTTCTTTCATCTTAGTGTCAATAATTCCATTCTATAGCCATTGGAAACTGCATAGTTTGGCAGAAGGGAAATTGGTCTGAATAGGTCTTGCTGGACCCCTTGGTCGATTTTCAGAACACCTGTTGTATTTAGTCTATTATGCAGAAGAGTATAAATCTGAAACATATACATGTATATAATTTTGAATAGCTTGAATACTCAGAATTACATATTTGTGAATGTGTTGAAAACCCAATTATTATTTCTAAAAATATTGCATATGAGTAAATGTCAACAAAAAAAAATAGACTGCATTTTTTCAAGGTTTATTTATTGAAGTGCAATAACGATAAAACTAGATTAGTTGACTGAGTAGAATAGTCCTTGAACTAGTAAACGGTGCCTCATTTGTTTTGGAAATTTTGATTAGATCGAACACAGTGGATTTTTTTGTCTATCCCACCCTGGAAAGTCTTATAACGAACTTCTAAAAAATGAGGCACAATTTACTAGATCGCATTGTGCTCTTTACAATGGTACAAATTTGAAGTTTCTAACATAAATTGTTTTCTAGAAATATGCCTTGGAAAATGTAGGGTCTGCTTAAAACTGAAGTGCCAGAAATAGGCAATTAAAGTCTTGCCACTTGGATATGATCAAGGGAAAACTAAACTATAGGCTCAAATCTTAGCTGTTTGTGATTAGAATTTCGAATTATTTTTTTCACCTACATATAGTTTGACTACCTAACTGATACAACAAATTTAGTTCATTTTGAGCTTAAGGGGTCCAGCAAGACCTTAATAGGAGGAAACTATATCTCAAGTGTCAATTCTATTTTTTGAATTTGTTACAGAGTTATCGTGTTGATGACATACACACATGGATATTGTAAAATAACGCAATGGTGATCATCTTGTTTTACGAAACTTAGTGAAATTTAATCCCATCCATCTAGTTAAAGGTAGGAAGTTTGAAGTCAATCCGTGAATCTATCCTCTGCCGAATAGCAGTTCTAAGTCCCTCCCCCCCTTAATATAATAATGGTGGACAAAAATACCATAAATTTGTCCGAGTAATCTTTGACTTTATTTGATTTTCGAAAGTATGCATACTAGATATTTTAAAAGAATCGACTGAAGATATTATAGGCATTAATTATCAGTGTATTGTCCAGTTTATACTTGAATTTGGCATGTGAATTTGAATCCTAATGGTGGACGACAAAAATATACCATAAATTTGTCCGAGTAATCTTTGACTTTATTCAATTCTCGAAAGTATACAAACTAGATATTTGAAAAGAATCGAATGAAGATATTATAGGCACTAATTATCAGTGTATTGTCCAGTTTCCATTATATTAGTATACTTGAATTTGGCATGTGAATTTGAAATTTTGAATCTCCCATTGATTGAGGACACCTGGTCACAGGAAGCTCCCTCCAACCACCAACAGCCTGTTTTAATGTTTTTATTGATTTTAATAGGTTTCCATCTACCAATTTTCAAAGAAAACATATTGCTTTTAAAGCCATCTATGTAAGGACAGATGTAAACGACAGTAGATGCTGATACGTATCTCGTTGAATTATATATGTGTATGTACAGTCAACAGATTAAACGACAGATTCCAAGATCACTACATATAATCATATAGTAGACTTTAAGATATAAAACATATCGAGTTTCAAGGCAGATTTGCTTGTCTGTTTGATTGGGTTAAATGTCCTACTCAAGGGTATTGCCACCCTCTTATTCAGCCTTACTTCAATATAGCAGAGATTCTAGGGGAAACCTTGTAAAACCCGTCCCTCCTGATTGCCAGTCACCGGATGGGACTTGAGCGGGCTCCCTCGTATACCAGAGGTCAACTAGAGGATTGACCCTGCAAGCAGTTCATTGGAGCAGGATAAGAAGTCCAACATGCTAACCAGTAACTCAATCTAAGTAATACTAGTATACTGTTTATTGAAATACATTTGGCCGAAGGCCTTTGTACGGAGTGAGAATAAAAACATACATTTGGTACACCTGTTCATAACATTGTCAGGTAATCTGTGCAATCAGTATTTGGTTTCGTTTGCAAAATATTGCTATTTGTTAAGTTCGTCAGAACAGATGTGGTTCTTGTAGACATTAGTATAACAACGCGATGCATGCATAGCTCTATATCGTAAATATTTTTCTGATAAAAATTGATTTCTTAGAATTTCATATATAGGACAGATCATCACAAAATGATACTGGTCTTAAATTTAATCCGAGTTACAAATTTGGCATTTCCTTTGGTCTCTGGGTATATTTGCATACCTACCTGTTCAACATTTAAACTTGCCGTGCCTACCTTAACCATGACAAAACATCTAGCAGCATTTCTTAAATTATGATCTAGTAAACTTTCAACATTTAAACGGTTTTTTTTTTTACCACAGTAGCTGTCATAACTACTACTACTTTTAAGACAAGCGAGCCAATTCTGTTGACAGTGATCAGATAATCTCGCCTTGACTTATATGTTTTGTACCTTGTTTAAGCCATACATAAGTAAAGCCTAATTTACATGCCGAACATCAGTTACCCAATTATGTTTCCCCACTTGAATTCGAGGTGTTTTAGCATTAAATATGCTCTACGTGGATATCGTTGTTCAGGTAGGGGGATTAATTGCAACCAGTATTTGATAATTTTCAATGCTGTTGTGGACCAAGTTGGTATTTGCGGCCACAGTATCTGCCCAAGTAGTAAGACGTTTATTTATAATTGATGTGAAAATCGTACTGAAAATACTTAGTAGAGTAATCCCACAATAATATTAGCGATGAATAAAAAATGGGAAGCTATTTTGATTTGATTTTAATTATATTCAGTTTGCTTAATCTAAAGCAAACTGAATATAATTAAAATCAAATCAAAATAGCTTCCCATTTTTTATTCATCGCTAATATTATGATCGAACGCAAACACGGGCAAACTAGTGTTCAACTCGGT
>JAQQZZ010042287.1:0-10362 GCA_030265115.1 Mopalia vespertina | reverse complement strand
CAGCAATGTGCAAGTCGCTATCTGTGATATTTACCGCGTTATCGTGCAGACAGCTATTCCGACTGCTTTACGACGGCTATTCAAAAATGGATGATTATACGACATAGAATAAAAATGGGTATGTCATCTTGTAGATATTCTTGACTTCTAGTTAGACAGCAAATTTTAAGTTGCTATCTGTGATATTTACCGAGTTATCGAGCAGACAGCTATTCGGACTGCTTTATGACGGCTATTCAAAAATACGTATACGACATGGCGTGGTAATGGATACACCAGTTTGTAGACATTATTGACTTCTTCTAGTATCCAAAATCTCAGCTCTCAGCTACCAACAGTTTTTCTTAAAACGTAATTTTTATTTTCTGGGAAATAATATATGGCCCCCCTCGAATAGCTAACGACCAACAGCGAATACATACGAACTTATTATACCTGTGAAAAACTGTTATATTTACGTAAATTTTTTTACTAGGGTTATATATATATAAACCTTACACTACATGTAAAGAGAGTGTATGATAATCATAAAACAAATACGCTAGTAACTGGTAACCTTTTTGCTCTAATCTCTTTATAGGCAAACGAATTGGAAGGCTTTTCAGTGATAATTGTATTCCACTAATGCACTATGGCGCTTAAATATTTTGCATATGCCAGTAATCTGTTTAGAGAAAGGGTTTTCCACACAGTCGGCAAAGAATCGAAAGCCAGAGTTCTTGGACCTGCAGTGCTTAAGGTATGTCGAGTTCACTTTGGTATTTTAATACAGAATCTTCATCTGCCATTAGGTAAACTTGTTCTGTTTAATGTAGGCCCTACTTGTCTATGTACAATTCCTACACTATTTCCAGATGGTCAGAGAAAAGAAATATATGCAAAAAGTAATATATATTTTTTTACCTCGGCCTCCATAGGTATTTACACAGATTTACACTGGATTGATTGGTTAGTTACGCCTTGTTTAAGGCAATTTCACTTATATGACGGCAGTGTATTCCAACAATAATTCACATTAGCACAGCCATAACATGTGGGGTGTTTTGATAATGTTAGAAAGTTAATCTTCTGCCAGTGATAAGTAAAGACAGTCTTGGTACACTCCAGTCAAACTGTCCTTAGTCAAAGGGTCAACAGATGTACAAAAGTTTAACATAAACATACTTAGATTTATACAATTTTTTACTGGAGTTAACTTTTTTTCTTGCTTAGATATATGAAATATATAAGAAATATAATACATCTAAACAAGTTAACCAGTGTTAACATATTTCTAGCATCCTAGATATATCTCTTACAAGTAATCACACTGGAACAGGGATGTTGAATCGTCTAATGTTCTATATAAACTACCAGAGACATGTTTCTAAATATATCTAAACAAACTCTGATGACCATCATCACGTGTAAACAGCCCCTTGATTGGACGTGTGTTAACAGCCCCTTGATTGGACGTGTGTAAACAGCCCCTTGATTGGACGTGTGTAAGCAGCCTTTTGATTGGACGTGTGTAAACAGCCCCTTGATTGGACGTGTGTAAACAGCCCCTTGATTGAACGTGTGTAAACAGCCCCTTGATTGGACGTGTGTAAACATCGCCTTGATTGGACGTGTGTAAACAGCCTCTTGATTGGATGTGTGTAAACAGCCCCTTGATTGAACGTGTGTGAACAGCCCCTTGATTGGACGTGTGTAAACAACGCCTTGATTGGACGTGTGTAAACAGCCTCTTGATTGGATGTGTGAAAACAGCCCCTTGATTAGATGTGTGCACAAGCTCTGAGCTTTGATCATCACGTGTAAACAGTCCCTCGTTGGATATATATATATATTGGACAAGCTCCCTCTAGAGGTCATCACTTGTAGGCCTAAACAGTCCCTGATTGGATATATATATTGGACAACCTCCCTCGGTGGTCATCACTAGTAAACAGTCCTTCATTGGATATAGTTTGCACTAATTCTGCTGGTCATCACTTGTAAACATCCCCTGATTGGATATACACTAAACAAGCTCCCTATTGCTGATCGTCACTTGTAAACACTGACTGATACATTTCTAAAACCTAATCACACTTACACAGGGATGTGTATTACTCAAAACAGATCAATCCTTACATTTTCTAAATAAACTACCGGAGACGATTTTCTAAATAGATCGTAATGTCGAGTTGTAATGGGTAACCTACAGACATCTCGAGAGACAGTAATGACCATGTAGGGCTACATGTTATAGAAAGTTGGTGATAAATATGTAACAAAGAAGATAGTGTGTATTGGTGACGGCTAAGCCACGTAACCCGGAGGTTTTATGGATCATTCAACTACTTTAGTCACATATTGGTACTGGGGAATGAAAGAGTGGTATGAGTTTCCAACACACTTACATTTGTTATTACTTCATCTGTTTTGGACAGGATTTCGACTTTTGTTTCGACTATTACAGCGAGGAATGGAAGGGTTGTAAAGCCACATGCCGCCCAAAACCAGGTCACTTTATCTGGGGTTTACTCTGGGAAGTCACGGACAGTGACCGTCAGCAATTGGCCAGGTATCTTAAAAACGATATAGTGCTGTTTAAACGTCTGTTAAAAATGTTAAATATTGGACCATACCAGTAGTGGGAACTATTTCAATTTTTTCGTTTTTTTAATAACACAAAAAAGTACAAATTACTCCAGTCTCTATATTTAAGTGTCAGCAGGTCAAATGAATCAAAAGTAGACCTAATTAGTTTGCGTGAGTTGTTCATCTCCTATAGGCAATTGGCCCAAACGCAAACGTTGTTAACCTATGCTGACCTCTGCTCACTTTATATCGGAGGGTTGGGAGGGAGATTGCTGTTGCCGGGGTACTTTTAGATCTAAGGGGCAACTTAAAGCCGAAGTGTTTGTACCGTCTTTGTATTTCGTCTAGTGCTTGTCCTGTTTTGTCTTTGTTTGTTGTCAGTGGCGTCGAGGTTGGTTTCCTTCGCCCATTTAGACCGGCACGCCGTCATGTGAGTGAAATAACGGCGTTAAATTGCAAAGAATCAATCAAACAAACAAACAAACAAACAAATAAGCTCATTTCATAAACCATTGGGAGTTGAACTTACCAATTCCAAACGACAAAGAAGATGGCCTGTGAAAAGAGAGATGTCTTATTTTCCACTGGGTTTGCCCTTCCTGTGACAAAATCTTTCACTTTCTTTTCTTCTTCGTTTTTTGTGAAACGGTAAATTATTAATATACTGCATGTCTGTTACTACAGACGATTTTTACACCGATGAATTGGTTCAATCGTATTCTCGCGTGAGTTTCTATAGTGGACGAGATTAAGACAACTCACGTACGCTATACCAGGCCATCGCGCATTAATTTCTGCCAATATTTGGGGCTATGCATAGCCTGGGATATATAATTCCATTATATATCCCAGGTATAGCATAGACCAGCAAATAAAAGAAGTACAAAACAAGATGGCCCAGGTGTATCTTAGAGTCAATGTCTCGACGTATAAAGTAGAATAGATTCTATTTTAGAATGGAATTGGTTATTAATATTGTATTTCAGCCTTGTCACTCAACAACTTCATCGGCTTTATTTTTTTCCAGAGCAGAAGAAGTTCACCTTGGGAAATACGGCGAAATCCAGGTTGAGGTAAAGACTCAAGATGGCGCTGTACACGACTGTTTCTCCTATAAGCTGAGTCAAACCATGGACCCCAATGGACTTCCGTCTCCACAATATAAAGACATAATAGTTCGTGGTGCTGTTCAAGCTTCTCTCCCTAAAGAATACGTAGACATCTTGAAACAAAAACCTGACAATGGATACAATCGAGAGTTACCAATATATAAAGAAATACTTAGCTCTATTAAGGTTGATGGGTAGAGGTATCAATTAATGTCAGATAACCTCAAGTAATACACTTGGGTAAGGAAAATCGCCGTCTTCACTGGGTAAGAATTCGGGACTCACTTTGCCGTGAGCCTCTGTAGCTAAGTCGGTAGAGTGTTGGGCCTGTAACCCAAAGGTCCCGGGTTCGAATACCGGTGAAGGCAAGCAAAAATTTTCTCTCTTCATTTATTCAAAATATAATAATTGCATTGTTACTCATTGTTTATATGAATGTCTATGAATGTCCAAACCTGTGAAAGGGACTAGTTCCCATAGGTCATCCTATGGACAAAAATAAATAAATAAAAAATATGTCAACCAACAATTGATTTGCCCCGACTTTACACAGACATGTGCGAAAACTGATATCCCGTTATGTGACAACGGTGGATTGAGGTCGGAAAAGGGTTGTTCGTCAACTTTTGAACAACTTTGTCCCAATAGATAAAATGACGTTGGCACAACTGGATAGCCAATGTCCCAGTGCACACAGGGTATTCAGATGGCCAAGGTAAAGTGGGTAAAGTGGTCAAATTAGACCAGCAGAACAGGATTTTTCAACATTGCCGTACAAAGCCACAGAACTGCTTGCTGTCATTTGCTGCATGTATTTCAGGATGAGATCTATTTGGCTGTAGGGCAGACCAAATATGAAAACTGTTTGGCCTTCCTTGATGAAGTTTCGTTGTTTTGTGCTTTTTAAAACAATTCATCAAAGAATGTTTGTTAAACGATGAGCTCTACAACCAATTTTGTATGGTTTTGAAATTTTATTTGGTGCTATTGTAATTGGCTCTCTTGACTGTTTTGTGTTTTTAAATTAGTACTAAACTTCAGCTATCTGCTTGTTTTAGGTCTTCTATGAATGATGAGAAACAGCCACCGTATGTTCCTGCAGTCGTTTATGTCAAAGGGTATCTTAGATGCCAAAGATGTTAAGCAGCTCTACAAGATGGTCTCTGATAAATATGGAGGTATATTTAAACTTGTTTACATACAAGGGCTAAGGCAGGAGGCCTTGGAGGCGATTGTTCAATAATTGAAAAATTGACTCATTTGGACCCCATGTTTTAAGAAACTTTAATATGCAGGGGAAAAATTGGACACCCAGTTACTTTAAAAGTGAAGCATAATTACCATTTTGAACACTATACTTTTGATTTCTGGCTAAGCCCCTGGTTGAGAATTCTGTTTTCTGTTTAGTCTGTCGCATACATTTGTTTTTACTTTTGATTTCTGGCTAAGCCCCTGGTTGAGAATTCTGTTTTCTGTTTAGTCTGTCGCATACAATTGTTTTTGCTGTTGATTTCTGGCTAAGCCCCTGGTTGAGAATTCTGTTTTCTGTTTAGTCTGTCTCATACATTTGTTTTTGCTGTTGATTTCTGGCTAAGCCCCTGGTTGAGAATTCTGTTTTCTGTTTAGTCTGTCGCATACATTTGTTTTTGCTTTTGATTTCTGGCTAACCCCTGGTTGAGAATTCTGTTTTCTGTTTAGTCTGTCGCATACATTTGTTTTTGCTTTTGATTTCTGGCTAAGCCCCTGGTTGAGAATTCTGTTTTCTGTTTAGTCTGTCGCATACATTTGTTTTTGAATTCTGGCTAAGCCCCTGTTACATAACAAATTTGTCAATTCTCATTAAGATAATTCTTGTCTTTTGATAAAAGATTTGCTTAAATTATTTATCCTATAAGAAAACACTTTTTATCCACTGAAGTATGGCGTGAAGTCCTAATCTATTAAACAAACCAACCTGTAATCGTGTCCTATATATTAAGAAGATGATGGGCTTATCCATGAGCTTCTGTTGTTCAGTTCTGGGTCAGTTCCTTGAAAGACTATAAGTCGCTAACACCAGATTTTCTTCCTAATAGCGGATTAGAGAAAGACCTTCAACATTGGATCATATCATCTAATAGAGGATTAAATTTAATACCCCTTTGAGCAACTGGCCTCTGTCAAATAACACCGACCTTGTCGTCATATAAATGAAATTACCTTGTGTACGTACATTAAGCATCAATTAAATAAATCAACATTTAAAGATGGTTGCTAAACTTTTATATTTGACCACAGAAGCACCGAATGAGACAGAAGAGGAAAGAAAACGCCACCTGGCTGAGTTTGTGATCACCATTAACAGTGCTATCAAACCATTTCATATGGAGATTAGAAAAGGGGTCAGTGAGGACAACGGAGCTAATTACTACTGTTTGGTAAGTACGGTATTGATAGGTACTCACACTTCAGATTAAAGACACTGGTTGTATTGGCTCCATATTTTTGATTGATTGATTGATTGATTATTATTTTACGCCCCATTATTGCGTTTCAGTTATGCTGTGGCTGGAACACACTGTCAATTTTTATTTTAAGATATTTCCAACTAATAGCACTCGACATCAAAAAGAGAAACAAACCCCTATTAAATCAATAAGGTGGAATGCTATAGCAGGCCTGTACTGTAATCTTTTCCAGCATAACCTCAAAATCGGTCCTCTAAACATTTGCATTTTTCCCTGGTTTGCTGATTTTTTAAATACATAAATGTGCATTGGTGAAAAATAAAGCAAAAATTGCTTTAAAACACACACTACATTGATTATCGGATGACAAAATTTGTCAAAATCAGTAGCAAAATGCAAATTTAGACGAAGACTGCAAACAATTTGGGAAACCTATAAATAGGTCCTCCTAAATTAAATTTGCATAACCATGGGGAAACCCCGTTCTAACCGTTCTCCCCAACAGCACAGGCCTGTATAGCAGTGTTGCATTTATGCTAAAGTATGCGGTTTAGATGGAGCTTTCTGTTGCCCTGGGGCTCTCAGAGTGATGGGGCAACATGTAACCAATCTATTTGTGATGTTTTGCATCCTGTGATTGTCCTGTCTTGTCTATGTTTGTTGCCAATGGTGTAGCGAGTGGTTTACTTTTACCCATTGGGCTGGTACTCGGTTAAATGAGTTAAATAACCTTAAGTAAGGTGTTAAACCCCAATCAAAGTTGAACAAATAAATCCTTCACTAATTGTATTTTCTATGAGTTTTTACTGGTTTCTATAATTAACACCTAGGAACCCCCATCTTCTCTAGCCAAGATTTTTATTCTGAGCTACTCTGCTTACCAACCCTTGGCGTATTATTTGCATATAACTGGACTCCGCTTCCAGGTGATTGATTGGATGCGTGGGAACTTCTACGTAACCAATGAGATGTTGTGTTACAAGAGGATGTACTCTGCTAGTAAAAATGACAGAGAAAGTTAATAATGAAAGTGGGTGAAATGTTGTCGAAAAAAGAGTGTTCGGGGTATTCAACCAACTCAATGAGAGTGTTGCATATGTACCCACCCTTACGGACACCAACTCTCCATATATGCGCCAATAGTGCTTTATAAAGTTAAACAAATTGTCAAAACAAGAGTATAACATTCAACATATGTCATTAGAGCTTTAACTCAAAACTTGGTCATTTTATCCGTCAGGGGGCGTAGCTGTAATTCTGTTTATATGCGATTAATATGATAAGAATTTATTGCAGAGTAGCTCGGAATAAAACCCTTGGGCCTTGGCTAGAGATGAGGATTCCCTCATATTGAAGTTCTCTCTGTAGTGAAACGAGAAGGCAAATCATCGTTTTGAAAAGTGCCTTCTGGCAAGGGGCAGTATGGTGCAAGCACAATCCGTCATGCTGTCTTTACTATTGCTGGTGGAACATTCTTTTCCAACAGAGTAAAACATTTTCTCATTTTAGGGGAGTGTTTGTGTGACTATTAACTGCTGCAATCTATAGACAAAATACATGTGAAAAACCCCAAGAGCATGACAATAAAGAATTAAACACTCAAAAGACGACCATCCCTCTGCCTTAAAGGGAAACCCAACTGATTTTTGACCTAAACCTATTTTTTTTTTATTGCATATTTTCAAAGACAACCATCTGTATTGCACTTGTAATCGAATAAGTATAGCCATTAATTAGTTAATTTAAAAAGCAGAACTAACATCATTGTTCGAAAACATGATATTTATATCTTTTAGTCATGGTTGTCTCCCTAATGCATGCACTGGTGGATGCTTTCACATAAAACCGAAAGGGAGGGTTCCGTCCCCAAGCGAAACAACAACAACAAACAGCCGCTTGTACATATCCACCTGGTACTAAAAACCTGATTTTTTAAAACCACATGTCAACTGAAAACATTCTAAACATATGTGTTAACTAACACAACAGTGACGAGAAACTAAATGACGTCAGTCCCGCCTGTTAAATTAACTAATTAACGGCTATGCTTACTCTAATTCAAGTGCAATACAGATCATAACAGATGTCGAAAATCAGTTGTCTTTCCCTTTAACTCATTCATTTTATTATACATGTATCTGAGGGGGATATATGATGTTCAGAATGGCTGTTTTTTGGGGTGAAAAAAAACTAGAAATGTGTGGAAGTTATAAATGTCAGTTTATCATGTTAACGGTATAATTGGTTATTAATTGTTTTGTTTTGTTTTTCTACTTGCTGTTTTCAGGTGAACAACACGGAGAGTGCCATAACAAGACTTGCTTCAGACTATTCTCCAAATGAACTGGAACTATTTAAAAAGATGGTAAAGTTTTTAATGGGTTTTTCAACCTGTAGAATCTTTGTATTTTAATGCTGTGTTTATAACCCTCTTATACTGTGGGGATTAAACAGATAAATATATTTCTTCACATTTCACTGAGTGGGTGGTAGGAGGGATCTTCCTTTAGATCGACCCCCCCGCGGCGTGCCCGTTGCTTAGTGGTAGCGTACGAATTTACTAATCCTACCTTGATTTACCGTTCACAGGATTGAGTCCATCTGTCATCCATCTGGTATATGAGTGAGTCACACGATGTGGCTCCAGCAATCATAAGGTTTTTTTTTTCAAGGTTTCCTCTCGATTTCCAATTAATTAGAGGACGAGCTGTGTGAAGTGGACAATCCGTTGTCCTATAAAAGAAATACCCTTGAGCATGGCATTAAACCCTAATCAAACTAACAAACAATCCTCTGGATCGGAGAGCACAGGGCAACATACGGTCAATCTATTCGTGATGCCTTTGTATTGAGTCTTGTGATTGTTAGTGAAATCGAGTGAAGATCTCACTTCACCCATTGAGCTGGCATGCATCATATGAGTGAAATAACCTTAAGTATGGCATAAAACCTTAAAACAAATCAAATTTCTCTGAGGGCTGCTCTCTTATATGTAACCTGCAGATAGAATTTGTGCATTGTGTGCAGAATCCTCTTCATTGGACTTTCAAGGAGAATGCAGGTTGTTTTTGACTCTTTTTTTTTTTTGCCTTGAATTTCCAAAATACAACAACAAAGCCCAGTCCCAATATTATTGAAATATTCTGAATAAGATGACTGACGCCAGTAAATCTACCAGTCATGTCATACTGGCTCCATTAGTCAAATGATTGTATATAAGCTAGTGATTGTTCTCTCTGATTTCTTGGAAGGTTTGTGCCAATTTAGGTTTGGGTATTTATCTGCCATGTGTTATATTTATAAGGATTTATATGTTGTAGGATAACTTAAATTTTGGGTTGGGATATCAATTCTGAAAAAAGCCGTGATAAATCTCTTAGTTAAACAATCAAACAATGTACATAAAACCGTAGGATATGGCATTAAAAACATTATTTAATTATTGATCAGCATTATGTTAGCATAGTAAGCGCAGAGGGTTGGGAGGGAGCTTTCTGTTGCCCTGGTGCTTTCAGAGCTAAGGGGGAACATAAAGCCGATTTGTTTGTGATGTCTTTGTATTGGGTCATGTGATTGTCATGTATTTGTCCTGTCTTGTCTGCGTTGCCATTGGCGTCTAGGGTGGTTTCTTTCACCCATTAGGCTGGCACGCCGTCATGTGAGTGAAATAACCGTAAGTACAGCGTTAAACCCCAGTAAATCAAGTTGTAGGTTAACTCTTATTATGGGGTGGTTTACAGTTATTTAAAAATGCCATGGTAAATCATTGAGTTAAACATTTAAACAATGTATATGACTCTAGGATACGGCTTTTGACACAAGTCAATCAATCAATCAAACGATCACTGTTTGGTTATTGATCAGTAGTTGAGTATGTAAGTATAGTAAGTTTTTCTGTTTCTTCAGGTTCAGAAAATTGTTGAGTCTGAGACGGGAACTATAGGTTCTGTGATGACCGTTAACTTAACCGAACAACTCAGTAAAAAGATGACCAAAGACGCGGCTGAAGATATGTTACATCGGATGTGTGCTGACAATTGGATTTCACTGGTGTGTGGAGCAGGTTCTGTGTATTGATTACCTCATACTTCTTACTTTTCCAATATGAAAGTGGAAGGGATGATTATTGCCTGTTATTTGGCTATTGTAATAGTAAAGAAGACTTAAAGCGATACTCCTCTCTGCAATAAAATGCATATATGTAAAACGGGCATCATTTCTTGTGTTGAATTATGCTC
>JAQQZZ010042276.1:0-10363 GCA_030265115.1 Mopalia vespertina | reverse complement strand
AAGAGATGGGTACCCAGTTTAGAATTTTGGTGGGGGTAAAGTTTGGTTACTATAGTTACCCGTATGCATGAAAGGGTAAAGATGCTCGCAAGTTTTGATGTTCCAGTTATGTGTCAATATAGGGAGCTGTTATATTCAATGAACATATATAACTTTCTTCTCATAGCGTACGTTACATAATTATCAGCTACCTGTTACTTGACTAACCTAGTGGTATTTTGTTGTAATAACTCGTATACTGTATGTGTAAGAGATGAAAATATTCATGTTTTTGTAATGTAAGGTCTTGTACTGTTTGACACCTTGCTTATGTTTTATAAACAGAAGATTAAAATATACTTAAGTCAGTTTAACTTATACTTCATCGTTTTCAAAAATGATTTTTCTGTTCATGTCTTTACTGAAGAAAATCGGTAAAACACTTATTCTTAAAATGTCGGAGTAATTCAATTCCATTGCATGCACCAAAGACATGCTGGTATAAAAGAATGAATTATATAGCTATATGGTTTGTTGATTGATGTTTTAAGGCAATACTTTTTCTGTTTATTATTAATCTTAACCCAGAACTAAGAATACACGTTTTGTCTTACGTGACGGTCGATTAATTGATTGATTGATCGGTGTTTTACGCCGTGCTTAACGAGATTTCACTTATATGACGGCAATGTCTTCCAACAATAACAGGCACAAGCGTTTCCATATATAAAGCAGCATTGCTTCTCTTGAAACAAACTGCCCTTCGCCAGAGGGCTACATGGCGGTCGAACATTGGCAGTTATAGAATGGCTTACCAGACTATACCATTATTTTATAACGCACGGAATTTAAGTCAAGAAGAGAGCATAAAGCATGGGCCAATGACACAAATTCACAGTGCTAAGCAGATTGATTTTTTGTCAATTGTTTAGATGAAGTTTCCTTATGTAAGGGTGAACATAAAGTCGATGTGTGACGACAGAGTGCCCATTTAACATTGTTTAAATGCGGTGGTAAACCAGGGATAAACCTAGTAAAAACCAGCCCTGCCATTACCGGAGCCGTTTCGTGTGACTCACTTATATACCTGATAGTCGACAGACGGACTGGAATCCGTGGACGGTAGGCTACATCCTGGGATTAGAATAATGTGTATTGTTATCCCAGGCTACATCAAAGCAAGATTAGAAGGCGGACATGCTCACCACTTAGTCACGCCCCGACGTAATGTGAGTGAAATACCCTTACGTTAGTCGTATCAAAACAAGACCATCTTCTAAAAATATTATGGAATTCCTTAATGTTATTTAAAAGCATACCTCAAAAGAACGTTTAATGAAACGGAGTGTCTAATAATAATAATTGAGATCTGTAGTTTTGAATAGAAATATATCTGAACAAGCTGAACAAAAAGACTAAAGACATTTTGGCTGATAAAAACATTAACATATGTGCGGTGGTTTTAGAGGAAAAGAAAATATGACATTGTTAAATTATTGGTGGCTCAATTTAATCATTCTCATCTTGATGTATTAAAAAAAGCGAACTGCAAGCTCTGCAGTGGGAAATCTTGCACAACGTTTTTTTTTGTTTTTTTAAATTAAAATGCACATTAGTAAATTTAAATATGGAAAGATAAAACATATACTATTAATACTAGACTAACATCATCATAAAGGAATCCTGATGAAACTTAAAAAGCAATCGGAATGGGCGGAACTTACAGGATATGTGTGTTCCTTGTATGATGTTTTTAGATATATGATGTCTGTTTTGATATTACTGCATAAAGTTAAGTTTGTGAGAAAAAAATAAAAATAAATAAAACATTCGGACTGATGTTGTTATTGAGGTCACAGAATGACACACTGAAGATCACATGTTCTAAGAGTTAGAGATCCCCCTGACCTCGCCATCTATATTGTTTCATCATCGAAAACGAAACAGAACTTTACCACCAACCCTTTTTTTTAAAGAAACAATTGACAAATTGAGAAACAATTTAAAATTCAAAGAACTTTTATTGCATTATAAATATAAATCCCGAAAAAATTGTAAAAATACATCTTTGGAAGTGAAAAAACACACAATTGTGTAATAAGCTTTGTTAAATGATTTAAATATTAATACTGATATTTCAATACTGCTTTGGCTGGCAAGAAGATTACACAAATTTTTAATACTTTTATAAACCAGTTTAAAAACAATAAAATTGCATACAAATATAAAATCTAAAATATCTCCTTTGTCCATGCGATTCGAAACAAAACAATGAAAAGGAGGAAACGAGTACATTTTCTGGCACATCAAATAATAAATATATCCTGATACCCACTCTTACCCTGTTAATATGTCGAGTTCTTTTTAATATAAAGTGTATGGAAGTTAAGTGCCATTTCATGTCAATTTTAATACTGAATTGGTCTCAAAGTGAACGGTTTTTGTTCTTTTATTTTATTACAAAAGTTCTTTCTAAGGATTACGCCAGGCTTCTGTGGCAATATTCCGGCTGTATTGTGGATGGGTGTCACGGAATCTGGCACTGGAAAAAAACCGAAATAAGATTAATACAGTAAACAAAGAAACAAAACAATACATTCATTGAAGCTACTGACCATTAAAATGAATGAATGATACATATTTATTGGCTGCATGGATTCTAACTCTGGGTTTGGTACTGACTTTGGATGAGAAAACACCCTGGGATCCAGAGTCCACCTAGGGCATTGAACACTCCAGAGATGGCCAGAACAGCAATCACAAGCAATTTTGAGCATGGAATTTGATTTCTCAAATCTGACATACTTTTTTGTGTTTTTAGAACTGGATCCTTATTTTAGCTCCATGTTTGTGTGTACTCTAGTTTGTTAGATTGATTGGGGTTTAACACCATACTTAGAGTTTTTTCACTCGAATGACCTCATACCAGCCCAATGGATGAAGCAAATCACTCTCGACACCATTGACAACAAACAAATACAAGACAGGACGATCACAGAAAACCACACTGACAGATCCGCTTCATGTTGCCCCTTAACTCTGAGAGCACCAGCGCAACAAGAAGCTCCCTAATAATAACTTCATCAAACACTCAACACATTATGTCAATAAATTGACCCTGTCTGTAATTGACCATGATGACCTATATAGTCATAAATAACTGAAAACGACAATCTACAAGAAGCACATCTGACTAACCTTTTCACTAATTCTTTAATAACTTTCTGTACTGTGATTAGTGTCATAAAAACAACTCACATTGACAGTACTTGTAACTTTGGGTAGGTAATAACTGAGGTAAGTCAAATGACAACATTTTCGAAATAGAACAACTTACTTTTGGGCCTTAACCCTACAAGTATAAAGTAATATATTCAAAACAACAATCAGAAGACATTATGGAGAACAGTAGTTTTTATTTGACTTACTATATATTAGCGGGCACTGGCTGTTGTCCGTACTGATCCAACATGGGCTCCTGGCGTAGTGTGTACTGTCAATCGAACATGTTTAAGTTTAATTAGTAAAGAGAAGATGAATACATGAACTGATGGAATTCGAGGATTTCTGACCATTTTGAAGAGGATTCATTTGTAAAATTTCTGTGATTAAAAATGCAATAAATATTCACTCATCTGGCTGATATTTAATGGAAAAAAACATCAACATTCAAAATTGTTTTTCAATGGAAAATGAAAGGCTGAAATGTGTTTAAATTTTTCTTAACTTTAAGAAGTACTTAAGTATCTTTCTGAATACAGGGGCCGATTTCACAAACCATTTTCTGACGTAAGTAAAAACACTAAATTTGAGATTTGCGCCATCTGTCTCAATATCAAAAATAATACTCAAATAGTAAATGTCCAAATTCAAAACTAATAAATAAGAAGGCTTTTAAACATTTTGACTTAGTATGAAACTAATTTGTGGAATCGGGCCCTGGGCCCATATTCATAAAGCTACTTAAGTATTTCTTAAAATTTAAAAAGCATTTAGCCAAATTTAGCCAAAAAGTTAAATGTGAAGTTGACATTTTATAAATTTTACTTATAATCTTTCATTATTGCTTATTCAAAATTAAGCAAAATGGTGTTTAGGTATTTAAAATGATGTTTGAAAATTCGCTAAGCTTTTCTTAACTTTAAGAACAGTAGCTCTATGAATACGGGCCCTGGCCTCCTCTATTCATGTGAATGATGTTTGATGGGTCGTTTTAATGGGGTTTTATGCCGTTATCATCAAGTTTACTAAACTCAAATGACATAGGGCCACACTAATGGGTAATAGAACAAATACAAGACAGGACAATATGCTTAAAAAAACACCGAACAAGTTTTTTGTTTTAGTTAAACCCTGACAACACCATGGCAACAAGAAGTTCCTCCCCCAACCACCCTTCAATTAGGTTTGAAGAAGAATAAATGAGATCAAAAGTTATGGTATTAGTGAACTTACCCTCCAAGATTGTGTGAGCTCTGGACAGAGATAGCGGACGGAGTAACCAGTGAAATGGTAATCTAAAAACAGACAAAAAACTAGTGAAATGGTAATACAAAAAATGACATAGTTTGTTTGATTGGGGTTTAACGTCATACTCAAGGGTGTGACATTCATATGATGACAGATCAACCACTTCTCACTTTGGCCTACTTAGATATGGTGAAAACCTATTAACAAGAACCCCTGTGATTGCCAGAGCCACGTCGAATGACTCCATCATATACTGGCGGTCAACAGATAGACTCGAACCTGTAGGCAGAAATATCAAACTAGGATCATCATCAGTCAAGGACCCCTTCTCCCTCCCAATTGCCTGAGCCACATCGTGTGACTCGCCCATATACCTGCGCTCGTCAGAGGGAGTCAACCGGTGTCTGATACATCCAAGGAGGATCAGTAACCTGATATGCACCACTAGCATGTAAATACAGATTAATAGGTAGATGGTTAGGAGAATATAAGCAGGGTCATTTGTATCATTAGAGAAAAACATTTCTTAACCAAAATCAACATGACCCTGTTCAGAAAATACAGTATTTTCCCCTCTGATTCATGGATGAACATTTTTTAAAAATCATCATGACCCTGTTCAAGATCACAGAATACAGCATTTTCCCTTCTGATTCATGGATGAATGTTGTTAAAATCAACATGATCCTGTTCAAGTCAACAGAATACAGCATTTTCCCCTCTGATTCATGAATGAACATTTTTTAAAAATCATCATGATCCTGTTCAAGTTCACAGAATACCTCATCACCCCTACGATTCCTGGATGAATGTTTTAAAAACCAACATGACCCTGTTCAAGTTTACAGAATACAGTATTTTCCCCTCTGATTCAAGGCTGAACATTTTTTTTAAATCATCATTACTCTGTTCAAGTTCACAGAATACATCATTCACCCATCTGATTCATGGATGAACGTTTTTTCAAATCAAGATGATCCTGTTCAAGTCAATAGAATACAGCATTTTCCCCTCTGATTCATGGATGAATGTTTTTAAAATCATCATGACCCTGTTCCAGATCACAGAATACAGCATTTTCCCCTCTGATTGATGGATGAATGTTTTTAAAATCATCATGGACCTGTTTAAGTTCACAGAATATAACTGTGATTTGATTGGCCAGCAGAACAACTTTGTAAACATGCCCTTGAAGAATGTTTATTATTATCACCCCAGATCCATACAGCTATTACTCACTGGTCAATATCAATATGTAACTGGTTCATAAATGTGCAATATGTTACAGTTAAACAGATGTTTTAGGGTATTCTTATCGGCTGTGTCATAAGGGCCTGTTGTTCAAAAGTGTATTAACTTTAAACCATTGTTGTTTGATGCCATGTCACAATTAAGTTTCTGGGATTTAGCAAACAAGAGGCCAGGTAAAATTGACCAATCAACAATTACTGTACCTTTCTTGGAGGGTATTTCTGGTAGTTTGATGTCGTAGCGTTCTGGACACTTGTTAAGGAAGTCTGACCATTCACGTCGTGTGCTCCTGGACAAAAGATAAAAGATCACTTCAAGGTTATATTTGCCGATTGGTGATTTACTTCACTTATATGACAGGGGTGTTAACAGGGTGGAAAAACTTTGTACGGATAATAACTTCTTTCTTTATTAAATACTATGTTTCTATCTCATCGATCATAACTTCTTTCTTTATTAAATACTATGTTTCTATCTCATCGATAATAACTTCTTTCTTTATTAAATACTATGTTTCTATCTCATTGCAGAGATTGTTTGAATAAATGAAAAGGGACTTTTCACTGTATATGTAGGCCTACTTCTAAATGCCACTTAAAGATGACAGTGAAGTTCTTCAAACAATCAAAGCTATAATGTGCAGCATTCCATAAAAAGGTAATGTCCTCAAGTAATGTACCTGTTTGTGTACAGCTGACAGCATCGTGTGCTGCCCATAGCCAGATGCTAAAATAAATTAGTCGGCTCAATAAATTTTTGACAACAAACACTTAATCACGTACGTACTATAAAAAGTGTGTAATATATTTGCCGTATTAAATTTGGTAAAAATTAATAGCATCATGATATGATCTTAAACCTAGTGTAACATAATCTCATTCATGAATAAGTTTGTTTGTTTGTTTGTTTGTTTGTTTGTTTGTATGTATGTATGTATGTAGATAAGGGCGCAACATCATACTCAAGGGTATTTAAGTTATAAGACAAAAGATTGTCCATTCCACACTATCCCTTGCTTAAATACAGTGGAAAACCAGGAGGAAACCTTGTAAAAACCACTTGACGATTTCCAGAGCCACGCTGTGGCACTCCTTCATATGGTTGACCGACAGACTTGAACCTGTGGACATTTAGCAGGAAGACAAACTAACCACTAAGCCACAGTCGGGCGCTTTCAGGAATAAGAAAAACAAGCACAGAATGTTATAAACTTTTGACCGTAAATACATACTTGAGTTCATCAGGAGTTGTGTAATGGCGATGCATCTGTTTGCCTGTCTCAGTGATACCCTGAAACATATGTACACAAATAACCAATGGACTGACAAAACGAGAAGATAAATTAAAAGGGATATAGAACATCATCTGGTGCAAATACCATCATCAGCCTTCAGCCCTTCCAGGAATAGGTAGGACGTGTGGATAAAACCAGAAAGTTTAAAGCCACATCTAACTAACATTTTCTCTTAGATGTACTGTACCTTACAAATGACGGTTTTACAAATATAAGGGGAAAATGAAATGAATAAGTCCTGGATTTCCACATGTCCTTGACCTCAGAGAGGCTGGCAGTGAGGGATGGACTCATAACAAATGTCCTCTGAAGAAACATGGGCTCGTTTCACAAAGCAGTTTTAGCTTTCTTTAAACGTAACTGTCATGGCAACACTATGGCTTCAATACTAGGGCCATGGTTACACTTTGTGAAACGGGTCCCATGTTACCGAAAGTAGTGGTTATGAGATAATAAGAGCCAACAAAGGGCTTGGCAGATACAAACAGCCAGCCAGCCATTGATAATAAAAAAAATGACACCTCAAAAATTACATCCAATACAATAACATATATCTGCTCAATAATAGTCTTCCTAAATTCACTTCAGTATTTTTTATTTGGAATTCAACCAAAGAAAAAAGTAAAGCCTTCGTAACTAAACTTACCAAACTTGACAAGCGTTTGGGGGGTGGGGTGAGCAAGGTGCTTGTGGATCTCCTGAAATCCTCTGAGAAATTAAAACATACACAGAATGTCAATTATTAACACAGCACTTAGAAACTAAATTCTGTAATTTTCATAAACTGTGTTGAAATATAGCAGTATTAGGTATACTCAAGGCTATTTCACTCATATGACAATCAATAGTCCACTTTGCACTGTGCCATACTAAAATGTGGTGGAAAACCTCATAAATACCTTGCCCGTGTTTGATGGAGCCACATGGTGTGACTCACTCATATAACTGAGGTTAACGAACGGACTCAAACTCATGATTGGGTTCATTGAGGTAGGCTAAGAATGCAGCTCACGGCAGACAGACATACTCAACACAAAGCCATGGCAATGGACCCTCCAGTCCTCATGTACACGAAATAAGCTTAAATAACAAGTAAACTCCAATACCTTTTGTGTGTTTGATCGAAGTTTATGTAATTCATACGGTATTTAGCTCACTTATATGAGCATGCCTGGTCAAGAGGTTTAAAAAAAGAACAGGCATGTGACAGGCTCTAACATAGACGCAATGCATTCCCGGCCTGGAGTGTTCAAATTAATATTTCTAAATATCATTATTTATTGTTCTTAGCTTTGACCGCTCCAGAGAGGCCTGGCTAACACCAAGACCTGACAATTAATCAAATAAGATTTTGGGTTTGTTTGTTTGTTTGATTGATTGGGGTTCATCGTGCTCATGGGTATTTCACTTATATGACAACGGATTGTCCATTTCACACTGGACCTTGCCTAATTACGATGGAAAACCAGCAGGAAACCTCATAAAAACAACCCCCGTGATTACCTGAGCCAAATCGTGTGAGTCTCTCATATACCTGATGTTCGACAGACAGACTTGATCCCATGAACAGTACATTGGAGTAGGGTTAGTAACCACTAAGCCACGGCCGCAGGCCTAATAAGATGTTGGAGATTTGAATAATATCTTTTGAAAATGAAATATATATGCGATGGGTAATATTTTTGCAAACCCTACCGGATAAATGAAAACAGCAAAACCTCTTGATGAAATGAACGGATGTAGGCCTATACATACCTGATGTCAGACCAGTAGTGGTTCGACAATGTTCATCAGGTAACTTATGCCGGGCAGTGTCCATGTCCATCCTCCTAAAACTGGGTAAATTGGGATGGAAAATTCCATCTTTAACGGCTGCCAGTTGAACTTTCTTAAATACTGGGTAGTTGAAGGAATAACTCGGCATCTTCATGTTCATGATCCGATCTTGAGATAACTTCTCTGAACCTATGGTTGTCATCTTCAACAGCTCTGTGGGGAAGTCACCTAAATCAAATAAATATGATCTCTTTTGCATAAGTTTCTTCAATTGAGGCTTTAAGTTGCACTGTAAGTTATTTGACTCATACCGTACATCCTATGGGAATAAAACAAGCACAGTGTAAAGGCTTTCCTGTTACTCCTATATACTGTGCTGTGGGTTGAAACTTATTCTCTAATTGTGATCACACGGCATGCATTTCTTCCACTGGTTTTGAATCAAGCTAGACTTTCTAACACACACTATCAGACAATATAATCCCTTCACTGTTATACATGCAGACAGTTTAAACAAGAAAGCTATGCTTCCACGATTAAGCGGGAAGTAAGTAGCAACTTGAGTTGTAAGACTAGGATATAGCTGTACACTCAGATTTATTTTTAAAAAAAAAAGTGTCTCAACATCTTTCTTTCCTCGTTGTCTTTTATGTATCACATGATACCGGATACATAAAGAGAGACAAGAAAATTGGGAAAACGAGACATTATTTAGCACTAAATACTAAATAGCTGCGTACGGCTGCTAGGCCTGTAGTTACGAGGTTCTGTACCGGTACTAGGCCTATCTCTAATAGTCGGATATGCATATAATGTCGACTTACCGGTATTTGGTCTGGCAACTTTAACTTTGCCATACGAGTTAGTTTCCCTTCGGGGAAAAGTTCAGATTTACCATCAAAGTCAACTAGCAATATGCAGGAGGATATTTCTGGAACTACATTTTGAAATCCGTCTCTGCATGCCCAGATCGATTATCAACAAAGCTAGGCCTAATTCCTTTAATGATTAAAGCCTCATTTGGCATGAAACGAAGTTGTATCTACTTATGTCATAATCAAAACCATATAGACCATTACCTAGTTTGAATAATTACCAATTCCAGCTCCAAGTTCTCAACTTCAGGGTGTCCACTGCCTTTAATACACAAACGAAATACTTCTTATCCTTCTGCTTAGGAACCCTTTTCGACAGGTCGCCTCGGTTAGTTGTCCTTGACGACTGTCATGTTGCGGCGCGTGCACGACGGATTATCTCCCCTTCACCTGACTCCTTATATTGACAATACTACGTTCAGGAACGTTGCGAGAAGCTGTCATGCAGACTCAGTCCTCGGGAAGTTGGAACGCTATATATGTTGATCAGGTGATTTCGCCACTATGATCCAAAATGCCCCCTTTTTATATAGAAAATCTTGGTATAGTGGTTTGACAAATAGATCTGTAAGGTGATGTTCGTGTCGAATCATTACATCGCTAGTAGTCCTGATATAACCGAAAATTCATATGCATATATACTATTCTCGGTTATGAATTTGCTTCTAATAATTGGATACTTACAAGTCTATTTGCAGCTCCTGTGTCCTTGAAATCA
>JAQQZZ010042265.1:0-10363 GCA_030265115.1 Mopalia vespertina | reverse complement strand
ATCAAGCGCTTTTCCACACTCTGTTACATCTACAGAGAATGCCAAGTTAGATTTTTTCTCATCCATTAGCTGGAACAAAGCTTTACTCATAGGGTGAGAGCAAAGCTGGGCGCGGTCCCGATATTTCATCACCTGAGGGAGAGAAGGAGCCTAAATTCTGAGTGTTAGCGATTTTATCAAAAAAATCGTCAATACTTTCCATGCCCAATTCTAAATGTACATGTATATAGAAGACAGACAAACCTTTCTTATCCCACATTAAAAGTATTTATACAAATCAATATTTAAAATCAGACCGGGAAAATAGGGAAATATAATTGTTTCCTAGAAGATTACTTTTGGTTGGTTGAACAGAAAAAAATGACGTCTAGCAAATATGCTTATAAAAAAATTTATTCATAAAAAGTAATGAAATAGGATCGTAAGAGATTTTATATGGTTATTTAGTTCTCAACTGAAGGCTGTTTCATTGTCCGTGTGAACAAATACTTTTTTTTTTAAAATTGTGCATAGCATTACAAAAAGAAACCATTGAAATCTACCTCTGATTTATTTAGTTTGGCCTGTTTTTCTGTGGGTGATCCATTAGAGATTGCCAGTTCTTCCATTTTCCGTTTGTTGCCATTTGCAACATTGGCTGTGTTTGCAGCTGCGGCGGCGGCAGCTGCAGCCGCTGCGGCTGCATGACTCATGGCCATGATATCAAATCTATTGTCTGCCACAAACTTCTTAACTTTAGCCACTGTCTCGGCATCCACCTTCTCAGCACTCTCCAGGACATCCAGAATCTGGTTCACTGTTAGGACACTAACAAAAACAACAACTTTATTAATTAGAGGTCGATTGATTGATTTTTTAAGGGAATTTGACTAATGATGATGGATACTCCAACACTTACTGACGCTAGCACATTCATTAAATGTTCAGTGCTTTGGTATAGGGGAAAATGAATATTCCTAAGAAAAGAGATCAATGCTACACTATTCGTTTGGCGTAAACTTTGTAATATTAAACAACATCTCAGCACTAAGAAGACAATCTCTTCAGAGATTAATAATTTGACATCACCAAACATACCTGTGTAGTTTGATGCCTTTCATCTCCAGCTTTGAGCGGCCACCTTGTTCTCTGTCTAACAATACCACCACATCTTTTACTACTATCTTCTCATCCTTTAGAGACTAGAATATAAACAAATAGATAAACATTAAAACATTTAAAACAAATTATCCATTACAAATAGTTTAACTTTTACATTCTTCATACAAGCGGATGGAGGGCTGTATAAAAAAATAATTATGCTAACTAAAAAAAAAGATGAATAAATTGTGTTATTTGAGGTCTTCTTTTTGGGTAAACAAGAGGATTCTGTGTGTGTGTGTGTGTGGGGGGGGGGGGGGAGGAGGAGTGGGGGTTTTGTTATTTCTTTTTTTTTGGTACAAAAAAAATAATACTAGGGTGTATGTCATACATGTACATGCATTTATTTTACTCCTTGAAATCATTTTTAGGCTAAATAAGTATTTTGCAGTTGTGTTTAGCTACGACATAAAGCAATTTATTTGTTTTACATGCAGAATCTCTTATGTAACTACATTTTTTAATGACCGAAACCAGGCTGTTGTGTTCAGCATATATTTTGTTGCAAGAATCAAAACGGAGTCATTATATTAACTATAGGCATGCATCAACCCTTATAAATAGGGCATGTTAATAGAGAAAGTACATTGGGTTTACAAGTGGGATCTTCCAAAACATTTATAAATAAAAATGTTTTCATACATTTCAGACATAACATGTGCTTAACTTTAAAAATAAATAAATCTTTGTTGGCACAGATTTCAATATTTATAAATGACATAAGCAGGTACCATCACTAATGGAACTGGGTCCTATTGTTCAATCTTATTCAGGCTAAGCTGAATCTTTATACTTATGTGCACTTCATTTAATACAGACTCTTACAATGTAATATTAGCTTCTAGTTTCAAGGGGATCTATAAAGAAACCAGTTAAGAATTATTAGTGTAAGGACCATGGAAAGGCAGGAGGATGGTTCTTGATTCAACAAAAAGTAGCCTGAAAGAATATAAAGGCCTGTAGAGGATGAGAGATGCAGGAATATGTTTACATTAGAAAGCTTACAACCAGCTAACAAAAGCAGCTAATGGCCTGCCACAAAGACATCAAAGAATAATATTGATACTCCCTTTTGAACAGCTTTAGAACACTAACAACAGACATCCAACAAACTCTATTTACAGAGTAAAACCAGCCAGCCAGGTAAATTTCAATAGCATTTGCTTCTGTTCATAGCTACTGGTCTGGTAAACTGTCTATATTAAGGCAATGTTCAGTAGATGAAACATGTAGTGGACAGGCAGTAATCTACAGATAGGAAATGGTCACATTTTTACATGCAATATGCCTTTACATGTTGCATATGAAACTTTATTAAATACTTCTATTTAAATGACATCATTTTTATTTATTAGAATATCACTTTTATTATTCCAGACAAGTGGAGCAACACGCTGGTCCCATACTGAGTTCTCATTCTGACATAAAATTAATATGCACATTATACTGGTCAAATCCTTTTTTCCTTAATAGCTTTGAGAACAGTTTACTTCTTCTAAGAATATATCCCAATGTGCTTTTCTTCACCATTATGTTTCGCGTTATCTGGGGAAGAATTCAATGAATTGCAAAGTTAAACTTTTCGTAACACATTTAGACATAGATATTGTAAAATTATGAAGTGACAGCCATATTGATTTACACATACGAAAGGTTGAGGAAAGTATGTGTATCAAAGTCAAGCACATGATAAACAAACATGTAACAAAGACTAAACAATGCATCAATATTTGGGAAAGTAGGACAATGAACTTTAGAAGTGGCAGAAAGCAAATCTTAGGAGCATTGAACTCACTCGATAACAAAGAGATAAATGAACATCAGTAGATCCGTTCAGTGGGCATGAGGGCCATCACTAACGACTATCTTCTAGCAACAGAGACAACAGACAGCAACAATCAAACAAATTGCACTGCGGATTATATTGATACATCCAAAAGTAAAGAAATTGGTAAATAGAACAGGAACAGTTCCTCAAGAATAAACTGTTTACAATTTACCAGGGACAACCGAGTACAATGGTAGACAGGAACCTTGCACCGCAGAATAATACACATTAAACATTAAGACACTGTTTACCACTGGCACTGATCTTGGTTTATATTTATTCATTTGATTATGTTTCAACTTTTGAAGCCTCCCTGAAGGAGGAAACCTTAGAAAAATCATCGCCATAATAGCCAGTCATGTGTGGCACTTCCTCATATACCTCTGACAGGTCCACTGTTAGACTTAAGCCAGTTCATCACATCCAAGAACTAGGAGGATCAGAATGCCAACATGCCAATCACCCAGCCACAGGCTCAGCCTATGGCCTTGTTAATTAAGAAAACGTGTGAAAACTTGATTAGTTACATCCCATATTTCTTAAAATGGTTAAAATGACAGGTAAAAATTCTGTATTTTAATATGGGAATTTGGACAGGCAAAATTTCTCAGAATAGGGATTTCTGACAGGCAGATTTCCAATCCTAGCTAGATGTAAGACGCTGCCCATCACCAACAAATCACTGCAAAAGTTTTTACGGATAAACAGACTTTTGTGTGTACCCACCAATAAAAATTACTCCTGAATTTTAACATGGGAAAGATAGGAGAATTGAAAATTTGGACAGGCAAAATCTCTCAGAATAGGTATTTCTGATAGACAGATTTTCAATCCTAGCTAAGACACCGACTAAACTAAACTAAAGGGTACTAATCTTTGCCAGTTGAATCTTCATTTAACCTGCCACACTAACAGGAGCATGGGTTTGGTTTGAATGATTTTTCAGTGTTGTGTATCTTATTACATTTCATGTATATGGCACAGGAAATTTACCGAGTAAATGCAATCTATAACAGACAATATACTATACAATGTGGCATTTATAATTAATTACAGATGCACAGGGATAACGATTAATTGAAATCGATGAATCTCATGTTCAATTTAAAACTCACAGAGACAAATATTTTTAAAGATCTTAATCTCAAGTTGTTTTGAGTAACCCACAGACATCTCGAAGGTTAAGGCCATGTACATGGTAATGGAAATATGAGATAAATATTGTTTGTGTGTTTGCTTGAATGGGGTCTAACATTATACGTACGGTTATTTCACTCATATGACGGCGTGCCAGCCCAATGGATGAAGGAAACCACCCTTGATGGAACTGGCAACAAAAACAAAATAGGACAAAACAGGGCGCAGTAAATGTTCATCACAAACAGACAATCTACATGTGCCCCTTAGCTCTGAGCGCACCAGGAAGCTACTGTTCCACTGTTCGCTGTGATAAATGCGCACCATGCAAGATAATAAATTCAGACTCAGCCATGTACATGTATATACTTGTACAGTCGGATATCGGAGATAATTATTAAAGTCATCAACAAGTTCCTGATGAACTTGTACAACCACTATGTGCTAATACATATTCAACATACGTGTAATAATCTAAGAAATATAAAACAATCACATCCCATTGAGGTTATAAAATTCAACCAAATAGTGACATTAGATCAATTATTTAATTCCTATCCTAATAATGCATCACAAGAAAAAAAAAAGGCAAAGGGTGACAGAGAGAGAGAGAGAGACATTCATTCATTAACTAATCTGTGTATAAAATAACAGGCAGTATACGACAAACATTCAGAGAAAGTTAGTATACATGTACCATAAGTAGAGGCCTAGATAAAAATTAATTGACAAAAAGAACTTCAAATAGTTCAATGGTTTATGATACTCGCCCTAGATGACACAGGGCAGATTACATGCAAAAAGATCCACGGCCTCGAGCGATTCCCATCTATTTTAGATCATAGCATATGCTTAGACTCTTAATATAATTTATCAGGCTTGTTATCTTTCTCAACAAGGACAGACCGACTGTATAATAGACAAAGATATTCCGGTCTTTAGTCCTTATAAAATGAGACTATTCTGACTTTAATAAAGTGAAAACAGATTACATTTCGACCAAAAAAATCCGTTATGTTGATTTATTTGTGCAGAGTTTTATACAATCACATCAACCTAAACATAAAGCAATAAAGATCAAGTGACAGTTTTGAATTTGCCACTAATCCTAAAGACATTTAAGTGTACGATTTATTAAGCACAGGATGAAACTTTAATTGAGATCCATTAATTTCACTTTATAACAAGTGCTTAAAAGTTATTCATCATTTTGTTCTTTATTTGAACTCCAAGTTATTTGTGGCATTTTATATGAATATAAAGTAACACAGATATTTTTTTCTACAGTTTTAAGTGCATGTAAATCCCCAAGATACTTGTTACTAAGCTGTCAGGGAGCAGTCATTACTTCTCTGTTTAAGACAAGACAGGGCTGTTACATGTGTGAGCCAACTGCTGGAGAAGTAAGTAACAGTTAATATCAGGCAATTTCTCAGCTCTGGATGACTTTGCACCTAAAAGCCTGCGGAAGAGTTCTGGTAAACTGTGTGCCTGTTGAATGCATTCAACTGTTTTGATTACACGGTGGAGGAGCATAACAACAGTCTGTACATGTAGGAGTGTCTACAGGGGATAGTTCAGAGTCTCCACTGGGCACACACAACTACCTCTGGCTTCTCTCTAATCAACAGTTTGTTCCCCTTCGCAATTAAACCCTGGCTAAACAGAGTCCTCTGCACTTGGAAGTTTCCCCCCCTTAACCCATACTAAACCCACACGGACCGCCTATTCTATACATTGATCTAAGGGATTTCTTATGGATGACCAGAGCAAACAGAGCGGGTCTGTTTTAATAGATCATTCACCGCCCCTATCCCTTCATTTCACCAGCAAATTCAACGAAGTTACTGAACCACTCTATGCTTTATTCCATAATAATCTGGTGTGTTGCTTAAGGATTTGATCACCTGACTAACTCAAGCCGGGTGTGGGCAGACAGATAAGGTAAACTAGGTCACTGCCAGGCCAATTATCAAGGTAGCCTTTGCTGCTAACATATTCTGTCTTGTAATCAGCCCAGATATTGACTGATTTCAACATTGATTCGGCTTCCTTGCTAAACATACATCCACTGGGCTAGAGGCTTTACATTCTCATCACATGGAAATCCTCCTCTTATACCGTAGCTACTGACTCTTGACAACATCAGACATAATATCATAATAATTCAACATTGAACATTGAATAGTCCAATTCAAATATTGACATGAACTAATATTTGGTTGTAGACCAATTGTAAGTAAACATGGGTTTATTTTTGTGTGTCTGGAGCTCTGTACAGCAGGTACAAAAAGGTAAATTACCTACTTTATACGGCCATTAAGCACACCTCACTAAAATGATGGCAATGTATAGAGGATGTGAAGACTGTTTAAGACCACACTTGTAGTTATTTCACTCACATAAGTGACAGTGTTTCAACCCATTGTGTGAACGAAACTTTCCTCAAAAGACGTTAGAAAACAATCCAAGGGCATGTTAACTGGTCTGAGCAGGAAAACCCAAGAATAAAAAGTGTCGGGCAGTACAGAAAAATCAGGTATCTGCAGTACAGGGCTTCCGGACTTTAAACAACAGGAGAGCTAAAAATCACTCACCTAGCTTTACTTGTGTTTGATCGATTGGGGTTTAACTTCGAACTACAGGGCATTTCACTTGTATGATAAATTGTCCACCTCACACTGTTTCTAACAACCATACCTAATTATGGTGGAAAACCATGAGGAAACCTCAAGAAAATCACTCTCGCAATTGCCGGAGCCACATCGAGTGACATCATGTTATACCATATTATGCTTATAGTCAACAAACAGACTCGACCCCTGAATGTCAACAGCCTATGGGGCTGTAAGACTAGAGTAATTCACATTGAGCATAATATTACATTGAATAGTCTGAGAGAGCAAGAAGCAGTGTATAAATAACTTTAATTGGGTGAGTTGTCACTCTCCTCAAATACAAAGCCCTGAAGCCCCTTACGCTAAAATACCTGGTCAGTAGGAACAGCTCAATATTACAGTTATTCTGAAAGCATTGCTTGTCCAACAGATTGGTCACCAGTGAACAGCAAACCACTCCAGCAGACACTCAGCCATGGGACAACTTTTTGTAGCACACCTTTTAGGCACTAGGGGGCAAAGGGAATATTGAACATGTGCCCCTTGGCACATCAAATTCAATTATTTGTTACATTATAAATAGTTTCAACAGTTCACAGAATAATAAGGCCACTGCTGTCATATCTGGGAAAGATTGTTTATCAAAATTTATCAAATAAATTATCGATATTCACAAAATGACAGCATTCTAGTATCAGAAGATGAAAGCCTATAAAGTAGTCGATACAGTTGGATACAAACAAAGCTGACAGAATGTGGGTTTGGCATGTCTTGATTTGAGTGGGTGGAGCTGCTGAAGAATCGCAATAAGTTCATGAGATAGAAAACTGTTCATGGTACAAAATCATACGTCAATACGCCATAAAGAAAAATCAGATATTCTTTTGTGCAGAAATAAAGGCCATGGAAAAAGCAAATACATGGAGTGGAAATACTTGTTCTTGGGTTGAATGTGTGCTAAATAGTGGGGCAGGGGGGGATTGCTCTTAGAGAAGCGAGTCTTACACCATTTATTGTAGAGTACATTGAGAAGATGCATGTATGTCGGTTAATAGGATAATACTGATATTACTGTTCATCTGTTAACAACACAAAGAGTTACAAGATCTTCAACTGGAGTTCGGATTAAAAAACTCAATCCCTTTATAAGATTCCAACTTTCAATTTATCTCATCATTAACTTTAATGGCGACTTGACATAATGATGAAGACAATTATACATTCAATTGTTTTCTTACAAAATCTCAGTTATTCTATGACAAAGAATTTAATAATGAAATGTCTCATTACCGAGACGACAATAATAATCGGCTGGTATTGTTTATGGCAAATCTTCAATAGAGGGTCTATTAAACCAGTTCTCCGATAAGATGTAGCATTTATTGTACAATACAGGCCATTCTTACAAAATTTCCATTCAGGTAAAAAAGTTCATACAAAGAAATATTTTCTAAATTTATCCACAGACGATATACTCAAACTTGATAGTATATCATTAGCAAATTTAGATATGTTCTCAAAAATATCAATTGAGCCTTTGGAAAGTGAACAAAGAAAAAAATCCACTTGTGCTTTACAACGCAGTAACAGCTCTTATTGTCAGGCAATAATACTGTCATTAGGCTGAATTTTGCTCTTGTGTTAATCGATTATACATGTATGTATGGTAAAAAGAAACAATTATGAAAAATAATGGATCAAAGGGTGGTCATTTAATTCCAGCGGAGCTCACAGCAAGATCTAAGTCTGGAGTTCTTTCTTCTTGAGAAACCCTTAATCCAACTTATAATGAAATCAGCTTTAAGGTAAAAGTGTCAATGTTCGGCCCATGCATTGACCCTGAAAAATCTCCACGCTAATTTGAAGATTTATATTATAAAGATTTTAATCCTGAAAACATCCTACAAAAATTTGAAGATTCATATATTATGAAGATTTTAATCTGTCTGAAGGTAATTCTTAATTCCAATCAAACAATATTCCATACTGCATGTTCAACACGGATGTAAGCCAAGGCCAAGAGCAGTTCACTTTCTGATGTTTGATGGTGTTCACTATAATGATTATTTCACTAGAATGATGACAATTAGGGTAATTTTGGGGGTTAAAAAATCAAATTCATTTTATAAACTGTTAATTTTTTTTATAAACTTGCTGGACAGTGTCAGCACTCAGTGGAAAAACCAGAAGAAGTCTGTGAGACCTTGGTCATGAAAATGCTTTTAAAAGTTGGACACAGGGGTTTAGCCAGAAATCAAAAGTATGCTGTCCAAAATGGTCATCCCTATCTCCTGCATGTTAAAATTTCTTAAAACAGGGTGTCCAAATGAGGCAATTTTTCAATTCAGGGTGTCCCTTGGTCAGACATATAGCTGTCCATTGAGGAAGCATGGTGTGGTTGTTCATACCATTGATAATGTGATTTAACAGCAATATTGACTAAGGAAACCTCCTCTTAACCATTAGTTCGTTCGTTTAATTGATTCGGGTTTAATGTTGTACTCAAGGGTATTTCACTTATATGACAACAGATTGTCCACTTCACTCCAGAGCCATGATGGGTAACAAACAATTAGAATTACATCATAAGACACAACAAAACCAAAGATGCCTCACATCAAATGAGCTTTGTGCAGCTCTGAAAGCACCAGGGAACTTCCTCAAACCATCTGCTGAAAGCACGTAACAAGAAACATTACATGTAGGTTAATTTGCACAAAGGCCGGCATCAGACGTAGCTTCCTAACAACCGGAGTTTAAACATAAGCAACCCTGTCTCTGGATTTGGTGATATTTCTGTAGTTCTATTCAATTTAATTTCATAATGCATACTCAGCTTTGGTGGTTAGTTTGAATACGGTTTTATTGTGTACTATAGGTTATTTCACTCCATGACAGGTGACATTCTTCACAAAACCGGTTGCATACAAACACTAAATACACATTAATACCTTAGTGCAAATCACCTTTGTGTGCACTTTGAAACCATATGTTAACATCTCCAAAACAAAAAGCATAACCAATAATGGATTATGTTTCAGACACAAAAATACCCTGTCTTAGTATAGATGATTAATGGGAATCTTACCTGCCTGACATCAATATGCACTCAGGTAAATTTACATTATATGTCAATTTTAAAGGTTAACGGATTTTCAAATGTGGTATTAAATATCAGAGGGATATTGGATCAATACAAGCTTATGCTAATGCTACATTTATTCTCAAATAACATTGATTACAAGTAAACCGCTTCAACTAGTGTAATTTTTATCTGCACTATTCCCGCAACATGCCTAGAAAAAGGTTATATTTTTTACAGTATGATTAAACAATATACAGTATGATCAAACAATATATAAATTAGAAACAAAAAAGCTGATCATCTTTTGTTCTGTGTTTGTTCTATTCAGGTGTCTAATTGCACAAATTTTTGTTTGTTTGATTGCAGTTTAACGCGTACTCGTGGGTATTTCACTTATATGACGATTGATATTCCACTTAACAGTGTGACTCACTCATATACCTGCTGGTCGACAGAGGGACTCGATCCCCTGAATGGTACATTGGAGCAGAACTAGTAAGCACTAGTGCTGAAACGGTTAATCGGGTACCCGTGAACGGTTACAAACTTGAAGGT
>JAQQZZ010042254.1:0-10363 GCA_030265115.1 Mopalia vespertina | reverse complement strand
TATGGCGGCTTGACAACAAGAAGTTGGACCGTGATGTTCCATTTTTTTAAACGCGGATTCTGGACGATTTAAGGATGTAATTGACATAAAAAATGTATCACAGGGTTCAGAATACAAAACATAGCTGGACAGTATTTAATGAAACACATAAAAGTCGGTAAGTGTAAAAACTTAAAATTACACGATTATGAGCGTTTCAACTCTGTATGTCTACATGATATGATAGACGATCAGAGATACAGAACTCTGCATCTAGAGAGAGATGTATATCTAGCCCCCGGCTAGATTAAGTGTAGACCTGTGAAAACAATCTTGAGTATGTCTTTGAACAGATAGCAAGTCTTCGATGGGCACCAAGAACTACAGTTTACAAAAGCTTGTAATTTGATTTATCTACGCTGCATTTGACAACTATTAATACTAATCTGCTAACTCAAAATGAATAAAAAAACGAAAGTTCATGGTCAAACTGCAACACGTGGAGTTTGTTTGTAAACATTAAGCCTTATGTACGAGTGAGGTGTAGCCATGACACGTTCGCAATAAAATAAAGACAGCAATGTCATATTTGCCTTACGTTTATACCAAACGAAGAAGCATAAATGATGTTGTAAGGAGTTTGTGATCTTTTTACACACAAACGTTGTACTTGCTTCTCTCTCGTGTACAACATAATTTCCAAACGCCTTCTTTATATCGATTTTAATGGAGAACAACTGCAGGACTTTTATGTAATGATGCAATGTGCTAGACTAAAACAAACTCGTACATTTAACATAACGAGATCGGACTTGCGCAGAAACCCATAGCAACAGCATTCGCTTAAATAGCAACGCACGTCAGGTATGAGATTGTGCGACAATAACAAAGTTTAGGTAGTCAGAGAACATTTTACATTGAGAAAGTATAGACAGTGAGATAGAATATGGATTCGGACAGCCTGCACCTTGATGTTGACTTTGTGGGAACCAGTGGAATAATTCTTAGCCCTGAACAAAAAGCAGCTTTACAAACATCTCTTGTCATCCTGCGTAATGAGAACAAATTTCACAAAGTGTATTTTTGGGGTAAAATTTTAGGCATAAAAGATGACTATTATATTGCCCAAGGCACGGGAAAAGATGAATTTGTGGAAAGAAAAACGTTTTACAGGTATGTGGCAATTAAATAAGTTTAAATAAGATTATCTAACGTATCGTATTTTAAGTGGTTCTGGAAGTAATACATGTACTACTAATAGTAATAGCAATTAGCTCCACTCATGTACGTAGCTCAGTATTGACTACGCTAGACTCACGTCAGTTAAGCTTTATTTTATTCTATAACCCTAGTCACGTACTGTTAGCATTAGAGACCACAAAGCGATTTTAGCTGAAGTTGATCTTAATTAACATGACGACACAATACCTTGAACACTGGTCGCCCTGGCCACAAGCAATGTTATGTTTGGTCGCTAATTGAAGAGTATATAGTGAGAAGGTACGAAACAGACAGTTTCAACAAACAGCCAAAATAAAAAAACTTTATCTGACTTTTCAGAATTTTTCTGAATTATGTGTGGATAGACATTAAATAGCCGTGGGAAAAGTCAGGTAAAATTAAAAAGCGAGATTGTATTTATTTTTTTATTTTGGCTGTTTGTTGAAACTGGCTGTTTCATACCTTCTCTCTATATTATACTCTTCAACTAGCGACCAAACATAACATTGCGTCGTATGCCTGTGCCCTGACAAATAAGATGAACTTGCAAAAGAGTACATGTAGGCCTGAACAAAGGCACACTATATACTTTGAAAGGAGATGAGGCTGCTGTCAATTACTGCAAAGCGTCGGAGGGAGGATCGCTGTTTGTTAATATATTAGGTCATACTTTCTTCTACTTTGCTAGTGACAGATCAACACTCTCAAATGATTGTATAGGAGAGAGACAGTGTAATAGGTTAAAAAAATAGGTTACCCATGCAAACAATATTTTGTACATAGTTTTTGACTGTTCAAATAAAAAATGTTGAACTGGCAAATAAATAAAGACGTACTTGTAGTCATTGTGAATATTCTGTCTAATTTGAGCCCATAATCATTACTTAACTCGCAGGTTAAAAGTAAAAATTCCAAGTTTTCTGAGGTCCATTTGTTGTAAGCTGCTTACTGTCACTGTCCTAACGACATATATGTCAATAATTATTGACTGTCGTAGAAGAGTGACTATCTGTCAATACTGCTTTGCTGGACTTCCGCCATGGAGTGTTTAAAGACACAATCAGTGAACTGCATGATGATGACAGGAGTTTATTTAATTATTCATTGATGATGAAAGTTGTTCATCTAGTTCAATGCTATGTTTATACGGCAATAAGGAAATGGGGAAGCCGAGTTGAGACGTTATTTAGAACTACATGTATCTAATTAATATGGTATTTAATACTTTTTGAAATTAAATTATTGAGACTCTCAAACCAACAAAGCTTAGTAGCTTACTCAAGTTTTTCTTTGTACAGGGACATATACACTTTAAAATCCGTCTGTATTAGACCGTGATGTGTTATTAAGGTCTAACTTCATCGTAATGCTACATTAAGTTCTTCCTGAGATCTTCACCATGTCCTATTTATTGTAAAACATAAATTGCACATGCATATTGTCACATATTTCTTTTTTCTTCACAATTTTAGTAAAGACTGTGTTCACTGGGGCCTCCTACCCCCTCCAACAGCTGAAACGAAAGCTCAGAGCCAATTAGCTAAGGGAAGATTCACCGGAGACCCAGCCTATGAGTTTGAACACACAGAGTTGAAGAAGGTTGGAGAAGGTGATGATGCAACAGAGGAAGAAGAAACGGTATGCCGTTCGTGCTGATAAATGAACATGTTGATTTCAGGTTAATAATTGACTGAAAGAATGTGAATGTCTGTGGACTTATACAGACTTGTGACAGAGCTAACAAATAAATGAAATATGCCTCCCCAACCCCAAAATATACACCAAACAAAATTCTAAATAAAAACAGTTTGTATGCAAGCAACTAATATTAAGCTTTTCAGTGCAACTAAACTTCGAGATTTACAGACCGTATTTTCACTTACATGCACTTACTGTAGACTTTCCTTCCTTAAGAACTATTTTGCAGGAATTTGAAAAAAAAAGACTTTACACATCTGGTTATGGAGATAGTTGCAGTCTGCAAGTTTCAAAAGCCTTAGTCACAGTATGGACAGGGCTCAACCCAACAACAACAACCGTGGGAAAATTGACGGACAATTGAACATCTGCAGAAACATGCACTAAACTGAATACAGTATTTTCCTTATTTTGGGAAGACACTTCCTTAGTTTTAACATATTCTTATTCAGGAAACTCAACTAAATAGTAACCAAAAGACAGAACCAACAGTAAAAAAAAAGCCCCTTACATATACAGCAATAACATTTTTGACTTATTGTCTTTTTTTCCCCCTTCAGATAACTATAAAGGAAGAGGACAGATTATCATCAGTTATTTTTGACATTGACAATGATGTGAAAATTGTACCCCGTGGTGCATTTGTTAAGACCCCAACAGGACAGATTGTCAGTAACAGGAGTTTTGAAGGTATACTTCTTTAATTGCTTTATAGAAAATACAAATATATTCAGTGCTATCTTTCAGTTATTTTAAGCAACTATTCAGTGTTTATTAACTGGTTTCAAATAAAACCCGATACCTAACCCCCAAAAAAGCTTTCTAAAGAAATTTGACTATTACTATGGTTTACAGTAACAAACACATAAATATGTACAGTAAATTGGAACTGATTTACTTGCAGGATTGATCGTATCAGAGGCTGCCAAGTGTGGCTCTTACATGCATTTCCGTGACCCAGTCAAGCTGAATGAAAAGACATTACTACAGAAAGCTGACCTGGACAAGTCTATTGATTTCATGGACACCTTAGAAGAGGACACACCAAAAGGTGAGAAGATTAGGATTGTACAAAATTGAAACCTCTTTTAGGGACAGGAATCATTTATATTATTTAGGAATTATCAAGCTGGAAGCAGATGAACCATGGTTAAAAGAAAGGTGCATAAACACAACTGTTGAGTTACAATAAAGTGTACTCATGTCTTTCTGGCACATTTAATGGTTGTGTTAACTAGTCTGTTGGGGTAGACAGAACTAAGATAGAAAATGTATTTGAGCATCAACCCATCAACTCACTTATTCTTTGCCATCATAGTTTGGCAAGAAACAAAACAAAGAAAAGACATACAGAGCAGACATGTTTTTTTTAAATCCACATATTTTTGTTTGTTTCAGGATCATGGAGTTTACAGTTTGAGCGAGGAAGTTCCCTGGTCTCCGTCCGTAGCTTACTCTGGCTCGGTTATGTCTTCTTCCATGTACCTGGATCCAGAAGATATGGCTCAATTTATGTCGGCCTTGGTGAGAAGAACATGGACCTGCCATTCATGTTGTAACTCATGTACTCACTTCTTTCACAGATTAACTACTGTTAATGGATTATATAGGACTTTGATTATTTAAACATTTTGTATTCATTGGCTACAAATAAAACTGCCTTATTTCACCCTTTATCTTATCAATGTTGTCTTTCTCGGAAAAGTCAGTCCTACCTGATTAATTTACCTTTCTAATAAATTAATTTTAAGGAACTTAAAAATAAAGGGTATAGTTATAATAATGATTGCTGGTGGGGCAAAATGCTAACTTGGTTTTGAATGTGAATCCTTGACTGAATAAAGGCCTGGGGCCACTTTCCCCAAATATCATATGACAAAAAACCATTATGATAAAATCACATCGTGATAAACTATAAGCATGAAAACATAGTACGATATTTCAATATCGTTTGACATTTTGTGAAAGCAGGCCTGGGTTTTGTACCAGTCTTACAGCGAGACCTTGATTAGACTAAGACATGAAATATGTAGAGACCCTGAGGAGCTCCCATACAAAGCAAAAAAAGTCAATAAACACATGGACTGTAGTCACCGGACAGCAAGCAATATTAAATTAATTGTTTGGGATAATTACAATGTAACTAAGTATTTTGACTTGCCCCATCTTATTTTGTAAAAAGGGGACATAACTCTGGCTTGAATGTCACCATACGTTTTTAAATGCGACAAATGGTTGCAGAAATCTGGTTCATTGTAGGTAGATATATATTT
The DNA here is from genome assembly GCA_030265115.1 of Mopalia vespertina. Classification (NCBI taxonomy): domain Eukaryota; kingdom Metazoa; phylum Mollusca; class Polyplacophora; order Chitonida; family Mopaliidae; genus Mopalia; species Mopalia vespertina. The sequence continues at coordinate 5,192 of JAQQZZ010042254.1, read as the reverse complement.
GGATATACATGTTGTGGGATGATAATCACATTAAACATCTGTGACAGGTATGTAAATTACACTTTGTCTTGTACCTGTTCACTGCTCTGTGCTACAGCTTTCAGTCTATGACAACAAAGGACCAAGGAGTCGTAGTTTCTTGGGAGTATGCTAGAATCGTGCATTTTAAGAGTGCATCATTTAGTCATTTTGAGAGAACATCGTGCTCGCAATCAAACATTACCAAAGTGTTAATTCATCATTATAAGAGTGTATCTGGTTCCTAATCATGTGTTAAACAGAGGATCTGCACGATGAAGTCTGAATACCACAAACATTGTTCGAGTGATTGGTGAAACGAATATCTGAAGGGCAACAAATGATGCGAAACTGCTGTGAAATTAAATGTTATATGAAATGTTAAAAAAAATTTTAAAAAACGTCCCACTATAGGCTGGAGCCGAATCAATGTAGTGATGATAAGGTGTCTGAATCTGTGCCATTATGATTGGATGATTAGTGTTTAAAGCCATGTTCATAAGGCGATTGGAAGGAAATTGATTGATTTCCCTCTTTGAACAGTGGTGACGTGTACTTCAACAAAATGCAACATAGAAATCAGAATTGGCTTTCTTATCAAGTGGTGACATCTGTAGGTCAACACTAATCAATCCCAATCCTGCAAGACATCTTGGAATATTTCTACATAGCTTAGTTATGTCATAACAAGCTGTTTTTAATGAACGAAAACAAAATTTCCACCATGTGGCACCAATGGTTGGCAGACAAAGACCTATGCATAATTCTCCATAAATCATTTCCCATCTCTCGTGCAACATAGCATGATCATACAAAGTTTTAACAGAGTTATTATTTTATAAGAGTAAGTTAATAACCGGAAACTAAAAAGTGGATGGTCTGCAATACAGGGCACCACTCTAGGTGGGCATACACCAAATTCATCGTATATACCCTCTTGCTAAATGGAGCTGGAAACCAAATGTACACTTTCACACCAGGTAGGCTATCCCATGCCACATCTTGTCAAATGGAAGAACGGTACCACCTTTTAGTAGAATTTGATGAAAATTTAACAAATTACCCTCCAGGTATTAAGTGATGGAAACCCATTGTAAACCTTCACACCTGATGGCACCATCTGTATGCAGACCTACACCAAAATCAACCACATGTGACTTTCTGTCACAAGATATTATCCTACCAAGTTTTAGTAGACTTGGATAATATGATTTTTACGTTAAAGGCCAGAAACCCAAAAGCCGACTGTTAGATGGACAAACAACCACATAACATAATACATTGTCAAATGGAGGGCGTATGCTAAAAGACTGTTCTCAGTTAAGCCAGTTCCTAGTTAAATATACGTGTTAGGAAAGACAATCTAATAAAACTCGAATAGGGGCAATTACAAAAAATAACAAAATTGTTTCATTGTACTGAAATATTTATTTCTCAAAGATCTTTTAGATAAAACACAACAAATATATAAAGTTGTCAAAGAACACAAATTTGAATTAAATAACTTGATATCTCTTGCCAGGAGTAAAATAAACATTATTCTTCTTCCATTTATACTGGGACTTGTAATGACTCTCCTCCTCATCAATATGTTGAGGTCGTCGGTTTCCTAATAGACCTGTGAGACAAAAACAATATATCTTATAAACATGCTGAGGGAAAGATTTTAAATTCAGGAATAAATATATTAATTTTTCATTACAAAGGTTGAATAGGTGATACATAATAATGTCACATTTATTAGTTTTGCAATTGCAAATGTTGTACATCATACATGTGATACATTTATTAGTTTTTCATGTCAATTATTATGTTGTATGAGTGACACATGTGATACTCGTGTGTAAATAATTGTGGTATATGTTTAGCAAATGTATTGGTTTATCATGTACATAATTGTGTTGTTTGTGTTATAAGCAATGGCACAGTTTTTTTTTATACCAATGGGCATCCATCATTCAAAAAAGACAGTAAGTTTCTCTTTCTAATATGGCTTTTCTGATTTTTTAAAACTTTTAAATAACCAAGTGTAGCACACGATAATAAATATAGTTGTTTGCTGCACTCAGTTAGTGTGAGTTGAGTGCCATGTTGCTATTTGTTCATTTGTTTGGGGTTTAACGTCATACTCAAGGGTATTTAACTTATATGGCTACGGATTGTCCACACTGTTCCTTGCCAAATTATGGTGGAAAATCGAGAGGAAACCTCATAACAGCCACACTGTGATTGCCAGAGCCACACCGTGTGACTCACTCATATAGACCTGATGGTCGACAGACAGACTTGATCCCGTGAACAGTATATCGAAGAAGGATTAGTAAGCACACATGCTAACCACTAAGCCAGGGCTGTGGGTCCTGTTGAAGTGATAACGGAAACACATAATCATAAATATGTTGATTGATTGGTGTTTACGCCATGCTTAAGGGTATTTCACTTCTATGACTGCGGTGTATTCCAACAACAATTGACACTAGCACAACCAAGATGTGCAGTATTTCCATAACAGTTTTCAGCACTTAATACCAGTGGAAGCTGCCAATAACTCTGTGTACCTGTTAATATGTGATGTAATCATGTAATACAACATAAAGACAAAGTGACAATGCAAGGAGTTGTTGCACATAGTACCTGTATGAAACCAGTTTCCATCTAGATAATATCAGATTCTCTCCAATTTACACTAATTTCCCTCTAGTCTACACCAGTTCCCTCTTGTCTGCACCAGTCCCCTCTAATCTACATCACTTCCCTCTAATTAACACCAGTTCCCTCTAGTTTACACCGTTTCCCTCTAGTTTACACCAGTTCCCTTTAGTTAACACCAGTTTCCCAGTTATCCCTCTAGTTAACACCAGTTCCTTCTAGTTCCTTTATTTGGTGAGCAACAGTGTAATACAGGTTTGTTACTCAGATTTATTCACACTGTAATATTGTTTCATTGTTACCTTTCAGATTGTAATAGATTGAATGTTGTAAGAGTTATGATGATCATACCTGAACTCTGAGCTTGGTATATTAATCGCTGCATTTCTGTTTGTTTTTTCTGACATAATCCAGTTATTTCTTTTGGAAGTAGAGTCCCATCAGGCTTGATAAATTGGTTGATGATCAAGACATCCTATAGAGCAAAAGGGTATTCCAATAATTATTGTATATACTTTGATACTTTACTTATTATATAGCTTGTAAATTAAGTCCCTCACATTTCAATGCTTGTTTGCAACAACACAGCAAAGTGAAACTACTTTATATAGCTTTGAGGAATGTTGTTCACACAAGAGTGACGAGACATCTGAAACATAAACCAGCTATAAGCCTATTACTACATGTACCTTATATTTGATACACGTACATATGATAGGGGTACTTTTTTAAAAAATTGATAGCACATGAGAATACCCATGATATTTTTATTATTATCTCAAAACCTGATAAAAAAAATGGAAGGAATTATCCAATTACTGAATTAGGATCGGAAAATTCAAAAGCCAGATAGCCATTTTAGGGTACTTTTACATATTTCAATTAGCCCTACTGGGTGAATGTCATCAAAGTGTATTTTTAAAGCACACTGTATCTTACCGTGTATTTGACATTGATCTCACACAGAGTACATGTTCCTGGTAATCTATGTTCTGGACGTCTCAGCAAATTTTCCTTCCGTACAGAATCCACATATTCACCTTCAATCTGAAGTGTCACAGGGATTCATTATTATTGGAATTTAATGTAACAGATAGCATCACCTTCAATATGTACCAATAGAGAGGTCTCAGTATGATGATCATCCTCACATACCAGAGGTCAACTTAAACCTACGACTTGGTAATCAACTAAGCACTGTACCATGGACAAGGGCCTGCTATTACCGTACCAGCCGAAATTGTCTTTGTCAAAACTTCAAACACTTATGTAAATTCCACTTCCAGCTTTTGGAAGTTATTGAAAATAATAAATTCAGCTGAACCATCCGCACCTCCTCTCCTCTCAAATGTGAGTGGTTACAAACAGCAGGGACACCAGGATTTAAAACAATGGTTTTTTTTTACAAGCCGAGATTGATAAATTGATTTGTATTTTACGCTGTGCTTAAGGGTATTTCACTTATATGATGGCCGTATATTCCAACAAGAATTGACACTAGCATAACCAAGATGTGAAATGTTTTCCTCCAGTGTTAAGTAAAGACAGCATTGCTACTCTTCACACAAACTGCCTTTAGCCAAAGGGCTTACAAGCCGAGAAACAAAAAAGTTTTTTTTTAAAGGTATAGCTTAAATTTATAAACAAAATTTAATACTGTATAAAACATTACCAATCTGAAGTGGTGATAGTGATGAACATTGTTTTATGTAAATATGTCTCTCAAAGATTATTTAAATAATATATGAAGGTATGCTAGTATAATGGCCCGTAATGGGTGAAGACGATCTGCCATTGACATTATAGATGATGTTTATGATGAAAAGATACCACACAATCATAGGACAGACAGCGAAGTGATGTGTGCAAAAGAAGCTCTTGGCCATGACCTGGGAAACTTACCGTAAGAACATTATCTTCATGTTTTTCTTTTACTGAAACACAAAAGATATAGAGTGATTCGATTGATACTCAAGGATATTTCGATTGATTATCGCTCTGATTGCATGCCAGCCGAATGGGTGATGAAAACCATCACTGACAACAGACAAACAACAATCACAAGACAGCCCAAATACATGACAAAACAGATTGACTTCCTAATGCCAACAGTTGCTTGCAAAAAGTCTTATTTATTTATTCATTTATTTATTCTTAAAAAAAAATCTGTAGATGATTAATACCAATTGCATGGAGAATAAACATTTTGTATGATTATGTGGCTCTAAAACGAAGGAATTAGCCCTATATATTGTGCTAGATCTAATGTAGCCCGAACATTGGGCTTCTATGTTTGCTCCTTTTAATAATTCGGACATTCCTCTAACAAACATACAGCCCAAATTCCACAGGCTACCCGATTTTGATATCTTGTAAGTTTTAGCTTACTTCTCACCTAAACTCACTGCACTGTTGCAAGTTGGACTATCTAAGTAGATTAAATCGATAAAAAGATTGAAAAATGTACATTTCCAATTCATTGGTACCTGTAATTAACACGAATGATCGACATGAAGAGCAACTGA
>JAQQZZ010042253.1:0-23824 GCA_030265115.1 Mopalia vespertina | reverse complement strand
CTTCGTCAGTTAATGTGATTTGGGATTACCTGACGAAGCAGATATCGACTATCTGCGAAAGCTCGTGACCAATAAACTTAATTAGCCTTAAAGGTGCCAACTTATGTTATTATTCTAAAGATACTTTATTATCTCCCTTGTAAACTTTTGATCATGAAGTAATGCTCTCCATATCAACTCTGGCATAAATTAATCAGCTGTGAAGAATTGTTATGAAATTGCACGCCACGAAAAGATAATAATAATACATTCGAAAAAAAAAAAGAAATTATCCTATCTTAGCGGATTTCTGTCATTTCTAGCTCACCGTTTTTTGTGTTAACTAATGACGTGAATAGTAGCCTTGGTAGAGGTGTATAGTTTTTGTCAAACTGACTGGCAGTACATATCGATCTGATGAAGGAGTATTCAAAATCTGTTTGCTCCTTTCTGTCTACATTTCCGCTGAATAAATAACGGGCATCAATATGTTTGGTTTACATAGTTTAACTAACCTGGTCCGAATTACCATCAAAAGTAAACTGTAAACTGGTGTAATCTTGTGTATCAAAACAGAATAATTGACAAAGCCCAGCACGTTCTTAATGAGCATTACGACTCTTAAAACACGGTATGCTTTCAGTGTCTCTGCCAGCAAGAGTGATAAGTAAATTTCTACCATATTTATTTTTTATATTGATTGGTTAGAAACGACCAATACGTGGAACGGTTATCGATATCTTCATTAGTACCGTGGTAAAGGGTATAGGCCTATAATGCTTTGGTCAACTTTGATTTGAACGAAACTGGTGCGTATTTGCCTTCATCGCTTTTATAAACCAACATATATCTCTGGTCATGTCTTTTTGATGATCGGGAGAGATTAGATAGCTTACTGCAGCGGAGAAATATCCGATTTGGCCTTCAATACCTTATTGGTATCGTCCATCTCGCTAGGCCGGCTCATGAACATTTTTTCTATGCAGAACACCGAATTTTATGTCAGTTATGTACATCGATATGTCTAATTATATTTGGAACATTCAGCTAGTATCATATACTAATTCAATATACCCTATCATGTGCGGATTGTTATCCACATTGTTTGGTGCACAGAACATTAGCAGATTATATGAATGATTTGATCCAGTAATGTATTGTTATAGGACCTATTTACTTTTTGAACACCGTTAGTGAGTAATCTATCTCGAGATTTCCGTGGGTTACCCAAAACAACTGGAGATCTACTCGCACAGTTGTTTCTGAGAGTTTGTCTTGAACATGATATAACTCATCTGTTTTCATAGTCGGACATCCCTGGACCACTGTGATAGATATATGAAGAAGAATAATTGTCAATCTATGACGAACTGTGTATAACTTGGGTTATATCCTTAATAAGATTGGGATAGCGGTCAAATAAGATTCGGTAAGGTTTCAAATATTTAATTTATTGGAATTGTCTGCATCCTTGGATTTTATTTTGAAAATTGTCATCTGGTTAACGCTCATAACCGGCTTGGCTCATTTGTTTGAAGTTAAGTGAAGTTGAGTGATTAGGTGAACATTTACATATCGATAATATCTTAAAGAATTGCCTTGGATTATCTCGACGGATCGGACGGCTCCCGGTAATCACTTGATCGTCTGCAATTGTTATCAGAAAGTGGCCTTGTGTAATACAGACTGGAGTCTATGGTTCGAACTTCATATGTTGTAAGACCAGGAAAACATAATGAATGTCTTCGGGATTCTCTATGTGACTGTAGGACTTCTAGCACTATTCACTAACAGCACTTTCATCACTGTTATTTTGTACAACAGTTGTTTGAGAAACGCCAGTAACGTTGTCCTGGTCTCATTATCTGTCAGTGACTTCTGTATAGGTTTAATGTCTTGTCTGTCGTTGTCGGATATTTCAAACTTTATTGTGACAGACAATTCTCACGTGGTTCCTTGCCAACTATTGGTAGCCATCTTTATGTCTTTTCCTTACATATCCATTTGCCATATGGCTGTATCAGCCTTCGAACGTTATGTTATCATAATTTATCCGCTACGCCATTTTCTGATTTTTGATAAACGCAAATTAGTAATAGCTTTGGTAATCTGCTGGTTCGTTCCGCTCATTGTCTCATTCACGTCAGCCTTATTTTCGGTCGACATTGAACAGTCCCTGAATAACAACAGCTTCACCAATTTACCTTGCTCCTTCACAAAACGTGTGCCTTGTTCTTTATGGTCGCTACTTCTTGCAATTGTATCCGTTGCTTTTGTTATCACCACTTTAATGTACATCCAAATATTTGTGGTGGCTGTCTCACAAGGTCGTCGGGTCAGATGTCAGACGGTAGAAAGTCACTCTAACTCAAAAGTCCTACGAGGCCAAGTTAAAGTGGCGTTCATACTGTTCCTAACAACAGGTCTCTTTACTATGTCTTATGTTCCCCTCAGTATCGCTTTGAACCTAGATTGTACTGTCTATAAATCGGAAAATGAGTCTGTTATTGACGCTATCCAAAGTTTTTCTGTGTTAACAATTGTTAATTCTGCTATTAATCCTTTCATTTATGGATTTGGTAATCGATCGATCAGACAAGCTTCGATAAGGTGTTTTAAGACTTGGTTTAGGCGTCGTGGTGAGTGATATAAATTGTCGAAATCCTGAATTATGTTTTCCTGCAAACAAAGAACACTCCTCTGAACAAAAACACAACACCAACAAAAACAAACGAAGATCAGCATTGCATGCAGGGGCAGATCTTGGGAAAAGAATCAGATTGGTCAACAGGAGTCCTGTTTAAGAAGTTTGTATAATAGTCTGGCTCCTCTTCAGGAGACAGTGCGAATGTTTACCCCTACAACTAGTTTTAATGTTACCCCAAGCTGCCGTATACCACCAATCATCTGAATATTTTGTGATAGAGAAACGGGACAAAACTTGATGGAACGACGGTCCGGAGATCTTTAGAAGAAAAACTTGAAGTTTGGTGTAGGCTACCCATTTAGTTGATGGGTATTCAAATCTACAGGACCAAGCTTTATGGAATCAGTAGTGGATCTCCGAAACCCGGTTAAACAATGCACAACAAAAACTTTCATGACAAAGCAGATCACTGGATGTTGAATTCGAGTCCTGCACACCAACTTGAGTATTGGTTGTTGTAAAGTAGTGCCCAATACCAAGCGGAGCACTGGATGTTGAATTCGAATCCTGCACACCAACTTGAGTATTGATTGTTGTATAGTTGTGCTCAATACCAAGCGGAGCACTGGATGTTGAATTCGAATCCCGAACACCAAGCTGAGTATTGATTGTTGTATAGTAGTGCCCAATACCAAGCGGAGCACTGGATGTTGAATTCGAATCCCGTACACCAAGCTGAGTATTGGTTGTTGTAAAGTAGTGCCCAATACCAAGCGGAGCACTGGATGTTGAATTCGAATCCCGTACACCAAGCTGGGTATTGGTTGTTGTATAGTACAGCTCAATACCAAGCGGAGCACTGGATGTTGAATTCGAATCCCGAACACCAAGCTGAGTATTGATTGTTGTATAGTACAGCTCAATACCAAGACGTGTTCTGTGATCTAGAGCTGTCTCACTTTTAGCCTACATGTATATTACTGGAAGAGATCAACAACAAATCAGTGCATTTTTCTATTTGACGAAACTGATGATGTAAAATATTTTCGTAAATCTTCAGAAAACAGATTGTCAACCTTGTACATAGTACATAATTAAAGAAAAAAAAATATATATTTAATAAATGGAGAGAGAAAAATTTGCTTGCCTCCACCGGAATCCGATTGTCGTTCTACTCGGAGCCTTTATAGCTCAATCGGTTAGAGTGTTGGTTTTACTAGCCAGAGACGCGGGTTCGGATCCCAGTGGAGGCAGCAGAATTTGCTTTCTCTACAATAAACTAAATATGTATGTATTTTGATATATGTATGACTTGTCGTCTCTGATTATATATGCTTCTATTTAAAAATTATCAATACCTTGCTTTGTGCCCTATCTGTCCCATTTTATATGTTATACGCGTACATGTTTTCTCTTTTATTCTTTTCCAAACACTGCATGGTAAATAATTAAAATAATCATTCAAATCTATTCATCTCGTTTTTCTCCATATAAAGTGGTATTATATGTGTTAATGACCAGAGTACATCCTACTTGTCGATTTACACGGACGCTCGGAATGCTTTAAGTCTATTAAAGTAGGCGCAGCTGTGTCTAATACCACAAATCGTTTCTTTCATCAAAATGAATTTCTGTGTTCTCGGTTGAGCTCATACCACAATTGTATTAAAGGTTTTACCTGGCCTAAACCCTATAAAAAGCTCTTTGCAGGACTTGTCTCAATACAATTGGAATAATTCGAGTTTACCTTTATTTGTAATCTTACATGTTCAAACAGCTCTAATATTTTAAAAGCTATATTTCCTTGAGGGCATTGAACATACGTCACTACGGTGACAACAAGTTAATTTCAAATTAAAACATACAGTGAATGACACGTGCACAATGTGCAGTGTAAATATAGGCTACAGTGTACAGGAAATTCATGGTGTTAGGAATCGAGGTATCGTTTCACATCTAGTCACAGATATTTACAAATATCATGAAGTAAGTTGTCCGTATATTCCATAAAATAGCTACATGGGGTATGCATGGACACTCGCTGTGTAGATCGCAACCCACCGAATCCGTTCTGTTTTAATCTTTTCGTTTCTCCACTTATGGTACACGTAAATATGACCGGAGTCAGCGATATTGAAACCACGCTCCCGGAGTCTTCGTAACCTTTAGAATTAAGCGAGCGCTACCATATTTCTTCACTTAATCCTCCAATATATAAATAGCGTATGGCCGTACCTTGTTTTAAACTATTTCGTTTTCTTCCACGAACACTTGTGGGTTAGATCGATCCATACAACGACAACTTGACGTCCATTTTCACGTCAAAATCAATAATTTCTCAGCAGTACCCTACTCGCTTATTTATCGATTTAAACTGTCTTCCCGATTTGAGCACGATATTTGGCGGACATACCTGGGTCTCTCCCAATTGAGAGCCGCCCCTCTGTGAGTAGTCAACGAACAGGACAGAATGTTTTTTGGCCAGGTTAGTTCTGGTTGACACTACTAGTCAAAATACTTGACTATCCAGTTACAACAGGCCAGAATATATTTAGAAATAATATTCAAAATAACAATTTTACTGTGCAATGAACATCACATGTATATCATTTGAGTAAAGAGGTGTAGTGCTGAGTATAAATTTGTTTGACCTCCACATATAAAGAAAATGGCTTCTTTAAAGTGGGATTTAGAAGTTGGGAATATCATAAGGCAAATACCGACTTAATATGGATAACATCTTCTGGACTTAATTCACACAGGCAAATACCGACTTAATATGGATAACATCTTCTGGACTTAATTCACACAGGCAAATACCGAATTAATATGGATAACATTTTCACGACTTAATTCACACCACGGTTCTATCTTATTCCAGAAATCATACTTAAAAACGATCTCCGGAATGATAAAAAATCTTGTGTAAAATAAATCAAGAAGTTGTTATCCATATTAAGTCGGTCTTTGCTTAATGATATGAAGAAAATGATTCAAAATAGTCCTCCCGTACAAGAATTAGGTAAAATGTTATATATTGTTAAATATATTACGTTTCCGAGCAAAATAAATTTCCTTATTAGGCTCCAACTTCTTGAGACAAGGGGTGTCCTGACGTAAAACTCTATTCCACACCTTGTCACACTTGGGCCATATTTGTAGTCAAACAAGGAGGAGTCATCCCTCAAAGTTCGAGTTATCGGCAATGTGCAGCAGCCTGTAACCATGTTGCCTTATATTACTCTGCAATAGGTCCCAACATTGAAATACATTAAAATCCCATTAAAAACAAAGTAAGGAAAATTTTATCATGCCGCTGTAACAGACAACCAAAAATACGCATAATTAGGGCCAGTGATTGAAAAGAATATTGTCTTTCTCTGCTGTTTACCATGATATTTCTGCAGAGGCAATACATTGTTTGAAAAGTGGCTGATGTATTTGATAGGCTTATTCGTTTTTTTCAATTTGCTTTGATCTTTGTCTGACTGCTGCAATGGGGTGAATGTGGCAAGGCTTATGACAGAACTTCGTGGAGACATCAGACTTGCCTAAGGAAGATGACATATTTAACACAAATAGTTTCTGTTCGTACATTATATTGTAATTTTGATGTATATCACTAACATTATTGAATTATGGCGAGCAGTTGGAAAGGAGCTTCCTGTTACGCTGATTCTCTCTAATAAAGCAACACGAAGCAGATCTGTTCTTGTATTGTGTCCTGTGATTCTCAGGTCTTGTCATAGTCTTAGCCACAGAACCACCCACCGGTCATTTTGGACACCCAGATTTCTCAAAATGGTTAAACTGAGAGATAGAAATTCTGAATTTTAACATGGAAAAGATAGGAGAATAGAAAATTTGGACTAGCAGAATTCCTCAGAATAGGGATTTGTGACAGGCAGATTTCCAATCCTAGCTAAGACACTGTGACTGAGCTCTTTGTTTGTTAATGGTGACTGGGCTGACAAGCTGTCGTGTGTGAAATAACTTTAGTTTAATTCAGCACCATTTGATTGTTAAGGCATAGTATTACCAGTTTATGAACAATTTCCTGTGGAATTATTTTTCATGTTTAAACCTTTGTGACATGTTTAACCCCTGAATCTCAGCACATTCTTCGTCTTTTTGTCTTACAGGAATCATTTATGGAAGTAATTAACACATTTATTAAGAGAAACAAACAGAGAATGGTTCAATTCCTAGACGAACTCTCAGTGAGTCCATTTTTGTGTTTCAAAATCTTTAGTGTTAATGCTTAATGCTTTACATTGTATATAGATTGCTGTTAATTTTTGGAAGTACACTGGCGTTTAAGCGAAATACACTTTGACATACCTTGACAAATAAATCAGAAAGCATCACTCTTTGTTTTTGCATAATATAATCTTTCAAAGTGGCATTACATCCAAACAAACTAATCAAATAAAATACTGACATACATTGGTATTTATTTAATAGTCATGTGAACACCAAAGTTACCCAGCTGGTAATTGGGAGGGTGGTTTCCATTTCCCTATTGGCAAGCACGCTGTCATATAAGTGAAATAACCTTAAGTACATGTCCAACATAAAACCCCATTCAAGAAGACTATCAAATCAAATTTACCCATAGCTGTACCTGAAAACACTTTGATGGGGTAAGTTCTACCCGAAGGATTTTTATACACATGATACATAACATGGGTTGTTTTATCTTTTAATCTGTTCAAGTCAATTTGATTTAACCTATTAAGATGTTATTTGCAACCACAACAAAATTAGATTTTAAAAGGATGTTTTATGTGAGTACTTTTAGTGTTTTATAAGACAGAAAGTGAAAATACTGATACAGCACACAATATATGCTACAATTAAAAAAGACAAAAATATCAAGCAAAAAAAATATATATATATTGATGTCTCTAAATCTCAACAGCATATCATGTTCATTGTTATTTTTATTATTATTATTTTTTTTGTCCATGGTGTCTAGAGTACTCCATCAACTGATGGATGAGCATGCCGTCATTTGTGTGGATAAACTTAATTTTAAAAAAAGCAATATAAAGCTTGATGAAACAAACAATATGAACTATATTATGTGTGGATTTTTGTGAACTGTGTTTAATCATTTTGTTTTCTCCTTTGTTTCAGAATGTGCCAGATTGTCCTAACAGACGAGAAAAGATTTCAGGGGAACAAGGTCGTGACCTTGCTACAATCCATCAGATATGTGCCTCTCATGTAGACCAACTCAGGAAACTCAGTGATATGCCTGTATGTGTTACACATCATAACTAGTGCGCCCTGCTGAAAGGGCGGTGTGTTTTAGCTGGGTCATAATGTCTTAATTTTGCAATGAGAAACATAAAATTTTAAAGGCTTTAAGGTTTTGTTTACATGGCTATACTGTTGGAGTAAGCAGGCATCATATAAGTTGGATAATGTTTAACACGGTGTAAAACACCAATTTATGAATCAATCTTCACACACAAGTCCATGATGGGGCTGTAGCACACAGGTTCAACACCATACGGGTAACTGGAGATATGGCATCTTTGATATCAAGAGTTTTATTCCGAACTACTCTACATTTAAACCCAAGGCAGACCGAGCTGCTATAACAAGAATCTATAACTACACCCCCTGGGGTATAAACTTGCCAAGGTCTGAATAAACAATTACATCCAATCAATCATTTATGTTATTACTACTTACCTGCCTTACCTTGTAGTGACAATCGGCGGGTGGTTGGAGGGCGCTTCATGTTGCCCTAGTGCTCTGAGAGCTAAAGGGGAACAGGAAGCTGATTTATTTGGGTTTCCTTCACCCATTGGGCTGGCACGTCGTCATATAAGTGAAATACCCTTGAGTAGGAAGTTAAACCCCAAACAAACAAACAAACAAACAAATCCATTATTGACAATCGTAACACACTATCTGATTGGGTGCCCACAAGTTCCCAGGCATCCAATCAAATGTGTAACTGTAGATTCTGATTACAGTGTCTGCCAAGGGTCATAATACAGAGATCCTAGGAATACAACTCTTGCCTAGCAGAGATTGGGAGATTGATAAGGGGTGGTATGTACCGAGCAGAGTCGTGTTGTAATTACTATGCAAAGTATAACATTTAATTTCCAACATGGAAAGCCCTTCATATTTTATGGTTATGTAGAATGCCATTTTTCTGTTTGGCTTGACGTCACCAATCCGTCAGTCAGTCAGTTTAATTTCCTCTGTAATGTATTTACTTAGCAAAGGAGGGATATTTAATTTTCAATGTAGCAAGCCATTTACATTTTATTGTTATTTGAGTCTTTTTTCCGCTTTAACACCAATCCATCAGTCAGCATATTTAAGTTTCTTATAATTATGTAATTTGTTTTTGTTCACAGAACTCTTCAGTGTTGAAAAAACTGGTGGCAGTAACTGACATGTTAACAAACCACAAGAGACAATACATGGGCAACCCCACGTGATTCTCATTAATAGCAATGTCTGGTGTATAAGAATTCTAGAAAGGGCAGCTACCGAGGGAACGCATCTCTTTAACATGTTTATTTTCCTATCGCAAAATTGAAGAAAAAAGAACATTGTAAGAAAAAACTGTTGATAAGAATGCAGGCAAAGGTTGTAAGGCGATGATAAGGGTGAATTGAGATCTGTGGTGTAATGGAGGCTTGTTTGGGAAATCCTTACAAAAGCTATGTTGGATCGCAATGCCAGAATAGATCCTAGGGTGCACGTGATATTGCTGGCATTTATTGTGTCGGAGCTTGTAGAAAAGACCTCTTCATTATGATTGGAGACTTACAATATCCATAGGAAAATTCTCAAGTTGGAAGGACAGATAGTTATCCTGGTGACATTTCTTTACAAACTGTATCATAAGTCACAGAAATATGTCTTTCCTATTAGACTGTGGCAAAGCTGAACCAACTCCTGAGGCCTTATTATCTCTTGATTCCAAGACTTGAATAACATGGTTTCGTGTGATGACTGAGAAAATGATAGTACATAAACATGGATGATGGGATCACAGGGCCTATTTGCTGTGGCCATGGTTCAGTGGTTAGCCTATTGGAATCTTGATCCTCTTTTGATATACTGTTCACATGTTCAAATCCTCTTGACGACGTCAATCACACACAAGGTGACTGGCTATAACAGAGATGATTTTTACAAGATGTCCTCCTGGTTTTCCATCGAATCTGAGTCTGGCAGAGTGAGAGGTGACATACTGTTATCCTGTCAGTGATATAAGTTGAGTACAACATCAAACCCCAATCAAGCAAATTGATTTCTCTCAAGTATCTAGCTGTCTCGCCAGGTGGACAGCTCTGGAGTTCTTTCTGTAACCATATGCTTCAATGACCTCTGCTCAAGGTCAATTGATTGTGGAATCTGAATGCTAGGATATTATATCCCTCATATGTGTCCTCAGACTGGTTATTAATGCCTAAAGATGGATAACTCAATATTTAACAAAAAGATCTGAGTTTGCATAACTTGAAATTTTTAAATTTACAATTTTGGCTTGTCCCTATTAAGCACAATAATGGTTAATAAGACTCACCATTACATGTACCAAGTAAGGTGAATATCCTTTAGTCATTGCTTTTACCAACCAGGGTTAATGAAGACCAGGCATAATTTTCAAGCGATTTTAAGGGAGTCCTGTAACATTCAATTGTAATTGCCAAGCAATTTCAAGGCAGTTAAGTAACCTTCAATCGGATTACCAAGCTATTTCAAGAGAGTTCAGTAACTTTCAATCGTAATTACCAAGTAATTTCAAAGGCGTTCAGCAACATTTAGTTGGATTTACCAAGCAATATTAATGCAGGCCACTAAGAACCAGTTGGAACCAAGCAATTTCTATGGAGACCAGTTATAATCTGTTACTGCTAAGTGATGACAGTAACCTTAATTTGCTATAACTGCTAAATGATTTAAAGCCAAGTCATTGGCATGTATTTATGTTGTGCTGTAGGTTCAAAGCACCTCAGAAAACCAAAACTATTTTTCCACCATTTTTAACCTTCAATCTGTTACCTGAAATATGTGTTGGAACTGGTGCAATTTACAGCAAAGACACATGTCTTCTGTACATGTTTTGGAACTTCTTCACTTAATATTGCAGAATTGAACAGCAAGCAATCAAAAACAGTGCTAGTAGTACAGGCAGTTTCTCACTGAGAAAAAAAAACTTGAGATCTCTCTTAACATCTAGTAAAAGACTAAATGTTAAGAAATCATCCAGCCTTGGCAGAAGAAAAAAATATAGTTCAACCGAAATTGTTTATCCAGTATTTTTGACTTCTCAGCTTTACCTGCTATGTTCATTTGAAAAATACTTATAACTAAGTTGGGTCCAAGTCTGTCCACATAAAATAAGAAATCCAGTCATTCTAAACAGTTATAAAACTTTCCCATTTGGAAAAAAATTAGTCACTTTTGCAAGTGACAGGAAATATCAGTATAGCAGCAATAACAGCTATGGAGGTTTTATTGAAGTAAAAGACAATGCTGAGTGATGTAATTCCGTGTTGATCTCCAAAAATCCCACAGAACTGTATACCTCAAAGTGTCGGAAGGAATGCAACAAAGGGTGCAATGTTTTAAAATAAGCCATTGATATGCAGTGAACAAACATCTCATCAGTTTGGGGATTTTTGTCTAAGTGACTAGGCTACACCAACAATGTCTAGGAACAATGTTACAGTTGTAGATAAACTTTACAAAGTGTAAGCTTTCATCACAAGTCAACCAAGAAATACTTACATATTGTATTACTGCACTTTTGTCAACATGAAAGAAGGAACAGAAAGTGGTTGAATAAAACTGCGACAGGTCACCAAACAGATGATTTTTCTCTACTCCCGGATTGGCTAAAAGACTTAAGTCAACAGGGTACATATATGCTGTCCTTGAACACTGCATTACAATCGATGGTAAATCAAGGCCCCATGTCAACAAGTAATTCTGTGTACTGGCATCAGTAAACTTTTATAATATATTGCAGCTCCAATCCTGAATGCCAAGCTCACTCTTTGTTGCCATATATTTTTAGCCACAGAGACTGATGTTGAGGATTTCAGTCTGGTATTAAAGTTGCTGGGCTTCGCATAATTCACTCATTTGTTCTAGCACATCAACATTTCAGCACAGAATTCCTGTTTTGCCTTACTCATACTTCTGAAATGAATGACTGCCATCAGATTTCCATTCGCATCCATGTGCGAGACGGAAAATGCGCCAGCTGAATCCACAAGAAAACTGTTGACTTTTCTTTGAGCTCAATCTCCCGATTTACAGGTTTAAAAATTCCTCCAATGCCTGGATTGTTGTCCTGATCACTGTAGATTGGATCAAGTATTGTTAAGCCCTCAAGATCAGTGCTACAACTCCTGTTTCAATTATGACGCAGGATTGGCATTTCAATCATATGGTGTTTGGTGTCCCATAATGCCATGCTGTACTACATTCGTTGAACCAGAAGCACATCGTGGCCTCTCAAGTTGCTAATAGAATGTGGTACGATACTGTATTGGCTTTTGGGTAATAAAGTGGTTGGTGTTATCACACCATGCAATATTTATGTCATATTTTTGGAGGATTGTACCAAGCAAAACATACCAAAGGTATATGAGAACTCCAAATATGGAACATAAAAAATAGTTCTAGCGGACATGGTATATTAACATGCTTTGTGACATTTCTTCGTGTGTTTTTCTTTTCTTTTTTTTTTACTGTGAATAATCTTCCAGCCAATGTCAATAATACTATAATATTACTCTTTGATGAGAGAGAGCTTTCAACTGTGATCTACAAAATAAGAAATACTTTATCATCTTTATGTATCCAAAGTGCTTACATTTTCTGATTTCTACATTCAAGGATCAAGAAAAAATTGACTGATTTTTTTTTTTTTTTTCATATATGTATATAAATTTCTTATCATCAATATTCGTGCTGTGAAAACATAGGGATATTTGTAGTTATGGATGTTGTGTGAAAGTTACGATTTGAAAGGCTTATTGAAAGATTTATTGAAAAATACATTTTCAATATTTTTAGTGATGATTTCATAATTCTCATCATAAGTAGATACTGAATGTTACAAAAGTTTAAGATTTGTATTCTCTGTTTGAAAGTGAAAGTACAGAGTGTATCGTCGTTGAATGAGTTTTAGCCTGGAGAAAATGTTATAAAACAGAGAAAGTTATTTTGTTTTTTAATAATGCTGTATACACTGTAGCATGGTACTGTAATGCTAGCTTCCTATCATGCATTTGAACTGTCTGCACCTGTTGAAAAGTAGATGCAAATTTTTTGCTGGTTTAAATTCATGTTTTATCAAGGAAAACACACATTGAACTTGTTTAGGAAAATTGGGACAAAACACTCCTTTGTTTAAGATAAAAACATTTGCTGTTATCTCTGATCAATAGCGACTATATATATACAGTATACTAGAAGGGATACTGGAGATCTCAGGTCAAGGATGGTTTCACAAGGTAATTTAACAGGAAAGGGCAAAGTCATTTGAAAAGTAATTAGCCTTGAACACAACATTTAACACCAGTCAATTAACAGACAGCAAGTGATTTGCATTGGATTTTACCCGCTGTTGTTCAAATATACAGCAAAGTTATCACTTTAGCAATCCAGCCCATTGCAGACCTCCCTACCCAGTGTATTCTGGAGTATTTTGTACACAGAATTTATGTAAAATACACCAGTAGGCCATCAAAATACACACAGAAATGTATATTCTATGCTATGCTGTAACACAAAAACACACAAAATGGTAACACAATACTCTTCTACGACAAATTTATTACACACAAATTTCTTCTAGGGTAGGAAGGTCTGCCAATGATAATAACATAGTTATAGGTCATGTAGTAAATAAATAACAGGGACTAACCAGATGGCATCGCTTCAAATTCTTTTTGATGTCTGGCCAAAACACAAATCGATTAATTTATTTAACCATGCCATCTTCATCCCTTTCAACAACTTACCACAGATGAAGGACTGTGGCTTTGTTCATTATGATACACAAGTATGATATTTTCGAATACGGAGAACTTAAAATGTGCTCAACATTGGGAAACTCTTTTTGTCAACTGATCTGTTATGTTTTTGTATTGAGGCTTGTGATTTTACTGGCTTGTCATTGTGTGATGTCGATCATAATGAGGGTGGTTTGCTCAACCCATTGGTCTGGCACACTGTCATACGAGTGAAACAACCTTTAGGATGGTGTAAAAACGCAATCCAACAATTTAGTTACACCTTTAACATTTTGTGATTGTCTAAGCTCTTGTACCTTGTCAGTGTTGCCCAACCTTCATGCAACATTGAAGGGTTTTTTTTTCATCCCATTGCTGGTCAGTTAAATAAAAGTGTATGAAATCATGATTTGCATAAAAATAAGGGTTCATGCTTCCATTGGTCCTATAAAATCTGAAAATGGAAGAAAGGATTCTAGTTGCTAATGGGATTGTGTACTTATGCGTCTTACCAATTCCTAATAAATTTAGCAGAAAGGTAAAAAAAATCGACATTATTATTTCTGCCTTTGGGCCCACGAGATAGTGCATTATATAGTGAAGCAATTTAATATTTAGTTCATGCTAGTATTGAATCAAAACTTTTTATATGCCTATAATTTTGGTAAATGGCTATTGATGTTTGTTGCTTAGCTATACTTAAGAGTTGATCCAGAAACGAACTATACTGTTGTTCTGACTATACCCAAAACAATGTTTAGATTCAGTTGATTAACTTTTCTTTAGTGTTGATCCTGAGACTGATTATAAGCTTCCCAGATACAATGTTAAGGTTCAGTTGATACTTTACATAAGGGTTGATCCTGAATATTCCCAGATGCAATATTTAGATTCAGTTGAAAAGCTGTTCCTAAGGGTTGATCCCAAAAGAGTTTATAATACAAATTATTGTTAGATACAATGTTGACATTAATTTAATAAACTTTTCTTAAAGGTTGATCCTAGAAGTGTTTATAATAGAAAAGATTTCCATGTTTAGATGTTTAGATTCAGTTAATAACATTCTCTTAAGGATTGATCCTAAAACTGACTATTATAGACAATGTTTTAAGTTATCACCCAATGAATCAATGTCATAGCAACTTCATGGGAATCCTTCAATCAAGTTCCTGGTATCTTTCCAATCAGATGGGTAAGCTGTTCCTTGGATGTATTGTCAATGCTCAAATCTTGATCATGGGGATTTTGAATTTAATTACCTTGAAATCATAATCAGACTTAATTTTCTTTTAATGATTTCATTATAGCACAAAGTTAGATTTTTTATTTTATCTTTTGTGAACTTTGCTTAAAGTTTATTTCGATGTTAATTTCTTTGTTTATGTTTGAAAGTTAGCTCTTTATGCAGTTTAGTCTATTTTATTATCTGATAGTATATGGCCCTGCAGTTCTGTTTAAGTTTTTCCCTTTTTTGTTTCTACATGTAGATGTTATAGTTGTCAGAAAACTATTTATTTATTCATGGCTGTTGTGTGGATATGTTTTTGTAATGATATCTAATATTACCGTCCTTTTTTCTTTAAGGAGACAAAACCATGGTTTTTTTTAATTTATTGCTTGGGCAGGGCTTCTGTGAACCACACAACACTTCTGATCAGAACACCAGACCTGAAACATGGATCCCAAACACCAGACCTGAAACATGGATCCCACACACCAGACCTGACTCATGGATCCCACACACCAGACCTGAAACATAGATCCCACACACCAGACCTGACTCATGGATCCCATACACCAGACCTGAAACATAGATCCCACACACCAGACCTGAAACATACATCCCACATACCAGACATGACATGGGATCCACACAACAGACATGAGATCTAGACATGACACATGAGATCCACACACCAGACCTGAAACATGGATCCCACACACCAGACCTGAAACATAGATCCCACACACCAGAAATGACACATGGGATCCACACACCAGACATGATGCATGATCCACACACAAGATGGGACATAACCATACATGACCTATTGTATCTTCAAAAAGGTTATGATGCATGGGATCTATGCCCAAGACATGACTCATATGATCCTCACACAAGACATGACACATGAGATCAACACACCAGACATGACACATTGGATCCACCCACAAGACATGACACATGAGATCAACACACCAGACATGTCACATTGGATCCACCCACAAGACATGACACATGAGATCAACACACCAGACATGACACATTTGATCCACCCATAAGACATGACACATGTGATCCACACACCAGACATGACACATTGGATCCACCTTCAAGACATGACACATTGGATCCACCTACAAGACATGACACATTGGATCCACCTACAAGACATGACATATTGGATCCACACACAAGATGGAACATGACCATTCATGACACATTAGATCCTAAAACAAGTCATTACACACGAAATCCATGTACCAGATGTGACGGATGGGATCCACATACTAGACATAATAACTTGACATCCACTCACCAGACACGTCTAAGAGATGTAAGATTGCATCAGCATCTTGGGCATATTACACAACAGCATCCCACAGCCACCCTCCCAGCTTCTAGTATTTAATCTGTCTCAAACATTGTTCAATGTCCTAATGACAACATTGTTTAGTTTTAGGATTATAACACTAGTAATCATCTTGGATTTTTCTATCAATTTTATTTATACAATCTGGTATTCAGGTAACTTATGCTCTGAAGGTATTCACAGTTATTTTAATTTTGGACAAGTACAGGCTGGTTGAATTAGGTGATTTGTGACCACTAATATGTGTCCTTCACAACTATAAGCTTAGTTATTGTAAACAGTTTTTAGCCATATCAAAATATTATTTGTGAGGCCTTTCTCTGAGGTGAGAGAGTGTGGGGAGGTGGGGGGATTGTTCTCTTAGTCTTTCTATCTCAAATCTAATATGCAAACAGAACTTACAAAAAGTTTAACTTATTGTTCCAAAAAGGAAATACAATGGTTATATATTCGACTCACCCTGTTGGCAGTATGACTTAAGAGGAATTGCCAGGATTTTCATGTTTTATATAAAAAAAAACCTGTATGTTAACAGCTGACAAAATAACTAAAGCTTTCTCATAAGCTTAGTAGACCATTCATAAAATAGATGCATAGGTTTCAAGTCACCAGTGGATTTGTGAAACAGCTTGGTCACTATTTGTTATTGATGCAATACAAATCATGTTGCAGTTTTGCTTCATGTACATGTCAATGTATAATTTTGTTTAGAGTTCACATATCTAGGCCAGTGCAGTCAACATTTTGTCATATAGCACATTGGGCTAATAATAGATGTCTATATGTATTCCATCTATATTTACATTTTGGTGTATTTGGAACATTAACACACCATGGCTTAGTGGTTATCATGTCTGTCTGCTAATCCTACTTCAATTAGCTGTATATGGGTTCTCATCCCAGGAAACACTAACACACACTAGTCTCTCATTAGCATAGACTGCCAACCATGGCTTAGTGATTATCATGTCAGCCTGCTAATCCTACTTCAATTAGCTGTATATGGGTTCTCATCCCAGGAAACACTAACACACACTAGTCTCTCGTTAGCATAGACTGCCAACCATGGCTTAGTGATTATCATGTCAGTCTGCTAATCCTACTTCTATTAGATGTATGTGGGTTCGAGTCCAGTGGTCGACCATTAGGTACATGATGTCAAATGCTGTGCTGGATTTTTATCTCAAAATCTAGGGGGCCTCTAGCCAAGGTTTATGATATTTTTGACACTGTCATATGCCTTTTGTTAGACATGCTTGGAGGGGCCTCACAAGTGGAATAGCCTAGGGTCTCTCTTCATCTAAATCCAGCTCTCACATGATGTGGCTCTGGCAATTCCGGGGTGGTTTGCTTACACCATATTTAAGCAGGGGACAGTGTGAGTGAATAATCTGGTGTCCTATAACAAAAATATGTACGGCATTATACCCCAAACAAACAAACAAACAAACAAATTTTATCGCAAATATTTCTGGAAGCTGGACCATAATGTGTGGTGTGAAACCATTTCCTTAATAGCTAAAAACCAGTGCCATTTTTCTTTTTGGTGAACATAGCATACTTTATAAACCCGATTGACCATTTGTGATGCCACACTGAGCTGGTGTATTGGTTTTAACACTACATTAAATATTTTCTGTGATTGTCTTGGAATTTGTCATTGTAAGTTACCTGTTTCAGGGTTTTGGTTTCCTTCACCCATTGCAGAACTGCGTACCTGAAGTATTTTGTGCGCAAAATTTATGTTGAATACACCAATATGACATTGAAATACACACAGATATTAATATTAAATGCTATGCTCTAGCATAAAATTCTACATAATGGTAGGAAAATACTCCTCAAAAATCATTTTCTTACACATAAACTTCCGGACACAATTAATATGTCAAATGAAACTTAAAATCTCCCATAAGCCTCGTTAAAAAAAACGGAAATACGGTTCAAGTATCAGTTGCTAACTCACTATTTTTCTCTCTTCCACGTTATCTGTAGACTTGAAATTTTAGTAGAAGGTCTTGTAACTTCCACTTTTTAGGCATGTTTAGCTGATAACAGGATATAGAATTTATTCTATTGGGATATTGAACCTGTATTAAGCCGGTAAGTTTTCTTAATTGAAGATTTGAGCCCAATTTCGTTTGAAATTTTTCCTTGTCTGTCAGTGTGATTTGGGTAGAAAGTTGTCATGGTTTGAGCGTGCTATTTTAAGTTCAGCTTTATTTGTGATCTAACTGCAAATGTTACACAAACTATTAACACTCAGGCATATAGGTACTTTATTTATTATTTTCTTACATTTATTTTTGTAGAGTTTACTGTTTTTAAACCAATAGATTTGCAATGTCTCGCTTGTTCTTTAATTTATAAATAATCATAGGGTTTTGTTTTTTTAGAGAGGCTTCCTAGCTTTAATTATATGCAATGATATTACTTTGATAGCTAGCCTCTGTATGCAATTTGACAATTACTTTTTATTCATAAACAATGTATATACATGTATTATTTAACAGGAAGTCATAGATTCGTTATATCTTTTGTTGTAAATATTTTCATTGAGTTTAGCAGGCTGTTGTCCTGGTCCTCTCAAGGCTAAGGGGCAACGTGATGCTGATCTGTTTGTGAGGTCTGTATTACATCCCGTGATTGTCTTGTTTTTTGTTTTGTCTGTTGCCAGTCGTGTTGAGGGGGATTTCCGTCACCCATTGGGGTAGAACCTTAAGTACTGAGTTACACCCCAATTAAACAAACAAACCTTGAATTCAGACCCTCTGGTTAAGAGCAGTTTGGTTGGAGAGTAGCAATGCTGTCTTTCCTTAACACTGAAGGAAGATTAACTTTCCAACATTTTCAAAAGCCTTTCCATTTTATGGTTGTGCTGGTGTTAATTATTGTTGGAATACACCAAGGTCATGTAAGTGATATACCCTTAAACATGGCGTAAATCAATCCATCATTGAATTCTGTTACATGGGCAGTAATAAGCAATGTAAACTATATGTCCACGGGGCTTTTCCAGTAGTTGCGTCATTTTTTTAGGGCAACTGCTGGTGGTGGTCATAGTTATTTTTTTATTTTTTTGGGGTGTTCTACGCTGATTCTAACGTTTTTGGTGTGCTGTACTTGTCTTTTATCTTGAGTGAAATAGCCTTTAGTAAGACATCAAACCAAACAAAAATGTAAGTCGACTGACATTGGTAGCCTTACCTAGCTATGGATAATACACAGCCTCCCTGCTCTCGTGAGTCTAGCATAGTCAATACTGAGCTAAGCCTTACCATGGTCATCCAGATAGTAGTTTGACAGGTTTGTTTTTCAAAAACATTTATTTTTGGGGGGCATTCTGTTTTCTCTGGGTCTACAGGTTTAAGCAATATTTGTTAAATTTCCCCTGAAGAAATAATGGTATGTTCTGTTAATATTTAGATTCATAAATACATACAACATAGACATATTGTGTTACATTATGTTCTAGCTTCCTTGTTTTATGTTGTTTTGTTGCGTGGGGATGTTTTTGTTTTGTTGGGGTTTTTTTCAGATATTTTTTTAACATGTTAAACCAAACTGTGGTATTTGACAATTTTTTTAACAGTTTGAATTTTGAGAAATATTCAACTATTATGTCTTAAATATATCATTCTGTACATTTTGGTGCTGATGACAAATTTAAGTTTTCTTACTATTTTAATTGAATCTTTTTTATATATTGTTGTCTGCTGTCTGGGTTATTTGTCTTCAGAATGCAAAAGAGATGTTTTGTTTTGTTTCAAATGAATATCTGTTCAAGGTGTATGAATGCAAATTTACAAAAACAATCACTAAATTCTATAGACAATTTCTGCATTTAGCCTGATGTTTGTGCAAAATCTATGTCACTTCATAACACCATTGAATCTATTTGTTGCCCAAAACAAGTTTTGTGGTCCATAAGACTGAAGCATTAGCATGCGTTATGTAGATAAGGCACCAAGCTGTACCATGTCATTTTAAAACATACACAGCCAGTGAAGTACTTTATTGCTCCATCAGAATCAGGACAATCTGGTGGCTGAAGGGAGCTCTTTGTCGCACTGGGGCTGTCAGAATGAAGGGGCAACATGAAGCTCTTACATTGTGTGGTCTGTCTATCTTGTGATTTTCCTGTCCTGTGATTGTCCAGCCTTATCATTGTATGTTGTCAGTATCACCTACATGTAGTGTAGTTCCCTTCACTGACTTACAGGTGGTTCAGATAGAGCTTTTTGTTGCCCTAGTGCTTTCAGAGCTAAGGGACAACATCAAGCCAATGTGTTAGTGATGTTTTTGTTTCATGTCCTGTGATTGTCCAGTCTTGTCTGTCTAAAATGTAAATGAATGTGATTTCTGTCATGCATGGCTCTGGCACGCTGTCATATGAGTTCAATAACCGCAAGTACAACGTTATACCCCAATCACAAACAAACCAACTGACTTGACTGGAAAAAACAAATCCGCCTCAATTTAACATAAATTTGGACTTTAATCTCTGTAAAAACTTGAAAGGGTATATAAGTCATGACCAACAATGAAAAATGACAACAAAATAACAAGGAATTATCATTAATCCATTCAAAAAATATTTTTTTGATTGGATTAACACCATTGTCCATTGTTATCTAAGACCGAAATACTCTCTTTATTTTGCCAAGTGATATTTCAATGTAATTAGAGCATAAACTTTGCCTTACTTGTTACAGCATAACCCTATCCTTTCTAGTAGGTTTCTAAGTGGGTGCCCTTTTTAAATAATATTAAAGCTTCTCTGATTTGTTTAGAGAAAAACATTTGCTCAAGATAACCTCTGAAGAATGTCACCTCCAGCTGACAGAAATTCTTAGTATAAACTGGAGTAGAGCATTCAAAACTCTGCATGAAGGGGAAAGTTAAGATTTTTATGCGGACCTTCTTAAACAAGCCTAAATATAGTTAAAATAGCTTGAAATGTTGTCAGTTTTACTTAATATACATGTACACAAGTACCATAAAAAAAAGTTTGTAGCTTTTCTTTTTTGAACGAAAATTTTTGTTTTCTCTGAAATGTTAAAATACTTCATGACAGTCCTATGTTAAAACACAGACTGAACTTATTTATTAGACTTCCTAGTTATGAGTCATAATTAGGAATGACGACTCAATAATAAAGAATAATAACCAGCCCTTTTTGGGGGGAATGATGAATGCAGAGAAGTAGCTGTTCTTAATTTACAAACTTCAACATAGTTCAGTTGACTGCCAAGTCTTTCATGTAAGACTAACACGAATAACCAAATCCTGTTTTCATCCATCTTTTTATAAAGGTATGATATCGGCCTTATTTATTATATTACCACATGCATGTAAACAGTACTACCCTTTTGCTCAAACTGGAACTAAATGCTACGCCTTGAAATTTAGCTGCTATAAAATCAAGAGTAAAACAGTTCGCTACATTGTATACCATAAATTATCTGGTGCAGCTGTGAAATAAAGTTGAGCACAAAGGTGTATTTGTGAATGGGAACTAATTCCTAGTCACAATTTAACAAAATCAATTTTATTCTAAAAAGACACAAAAATTATTCAAAATCAATTTTTTTTACATAATAACTTATCTGGTACAGCTGTGAAAAATAGTTCAGCACAAATGTGCATTTGTGAACAGGAACTGCTTCCCAGTTACAATACACCACAATTAAATTATTTTAGTATGTTTTATACATTATTGATGAGAGATATGAAACCACTCTGTAACAGGAGTGTACTGAGGGAATCCTGACTGAGTAAGAGTTTATCTGTTCGGAATACAATACTTTGACACTGACGGAATGATGTTGCAAAATGTTACCTTACTTTCTTTTATTATGGTAAAATGCCCACACAAATGCAAAAACGAAATGTCTCTTCTTCCCAATTCCCACATTGTGAATCTCTTTTTATCCACAGCAAACTGACTAATAAAAAAACATGCAATAGGGATTTAATTTACTTCACTTATACTGAAATTTTTTAGAAACATTCCATAATGAGGCATTGCTCTACACGAATAAAATTGTGAACAATACTGTATTGAAGTAATTGGAATTGGTATTTGTGTTATATCTGAAAACAATGAATATGCTGGTAGAACATTTTGCTCTAGTTATATCTGATGAATGAGTTAATTGAGGTCTATTGTCAATCTGTTTACATTTCAAATGCAATTATGGCTTTGTCAATGGCAATTATATATGTTGCCTGTATGTTTTGTTCTTTTATGGTACTGAGCATTCTTGCACCAAGAAATTCGTCTCTTTTTGGACAAAATGTTTTGCAAATGAGGTGTTACAGATACTTATATTGTGCTCATGTAAACAAAATATGTGTCTATATTTGTGTTTGTTTTGAAAGCGTTTTGCCGTCCGATATGGCAAATAAATGGAATCCTATAGTGCTGAAGCCGGTGTTGGTCAACAACCTGGCTAAAATGTGTGAGGTTGTGTCGTATGCTTGAGTGAGTGCAATAGATTTTGATGGTATGAAATTACTCTGTACATGTGTATATCTTTGTCCAGTCTACCTATATTATTACTTCTATGAATGTAATTACTGGTGTAGTGCATTTAATTGTAAAAAAGAGATATTATTATGCAAATCATTCAGTACAAAATCTAGTATATAACTTCGTGTGCTTCCAAGATGAATGGTGGCTGAATGGGCGCTTAACAAATTTAACTGAATGTAATAGAATTATATAATACTGTATTGGACTCAGTCAACTTTCACAAACTTTTGGTGATGTTTTATGAGGGACTTACTAACCTCTATCATATAGGTGGAGTGGTTACGAAAGAATGAGTCTGGTTTGAAAAGTTTCATTATCAACATTTATACTTTCGTAAACATCATTAAAGTCACTAACAAAAAACTGAAAAGATATCTGGATCTTGTTATTTATTTCTTGTGAAAAATCTCTGAAATATTATTTTGGAAAAAGCAAATTTCCACTTAGTCTCAGAGCTGACAGTTATTGTGGCCTCATGCTAACGGCAGTATGTTTCAAGTATAGACAAACTGTTTAACTTGGCACTAGAAACTTAATTTTCCAACAGAGCAAAACTCTTCACAAATTATTGTGGTAATATTGTGGCAAATACTGTTGGATACACTGCCGTGGTCCTATAAGTGAAATTTCACAGGACCTGTAT
The DNA here is from genome assembly GCA_030265115.1 of Mopalia vespertina. Classification (NCBI taxonomy): domain Eukaryota; kingdom Metazoa; phylum Mollusca; class Polyplacophora; order Chitonida; family Mopaliidae; genus Mopalia; species Mopalia vespertina. The sequence continues at coordinate 414 of JAQQZZ010042253.1, read as the reverse complement.
TAAACACCGATCAATCTGTTTCATTGCAGCTGGCATCGTTAATAACTGAACAATTTCCCTTCTTGTGAATTTAGCCTGTGGCTTTGTGGTTAGCGAGTGCCCTTCATGAGATCGAGTCTGCCTGCCGACCATGAGGTATATGAGTGAGTCACACGATGTGACTCCGGCAATCTCGGGGGTGGTTTTTACCAGGTTTTCCACTGTAATTATGCAAGGAATTGTGTGAAGGGGACAATCCGTCATCATATAAGTGAAATACCATTGAGTACGACATTAAACCCCAATCAAACAAACTAACATCTTGTGAACTTAGGGCATTCCCTTCCTTGAGTATTCGCAGATATTTTTATTGATCTATGTTTTTTTTTCTGGACCAATAAAAATGCTGCAAATAAGGCGCATTCTCATAATATG
>JAQQZZ010042231.1:0-10363 GCA_030265115.1 Mopalia vespertina | reverse complement strand
GTGCTTGTGTTGCTCTTTAATGGGTGATAACCAGAGTTACGATCAGGTTATGAAAATGGAAATTAATGTATTGTATTTCACACAAAAAGTTTTACTTATTTATATAATATGGTGTCTGGGTGGTCTTCTCCTTTAAGTATCGTTCAAACAGTTTAATACAAATACTCAATTGTTGATCAACTGATTTGAATTTAGATAAAACAGTTTGTTAAGTTTCGCATAATCACATAAATGTACAGTTAAACTAATTGTAGATGTTGGCAAGTATACCGTTACCCTTTGGTGTATTTTAGATATTGTATATTAGTTTTCGTTTATATCTTGTTTTTAGTTCCTATAGGAGAAACCTGTGATCCATCCTAGTTAAAAAAAATAAACAGTTAAATTAAATTAAACAGTGGAAGTTGTGAATAATTTATTCATATAAAATCTTTGTAATTTTCACACATTTCTTTTAAATTAATTTATATAAAATGTTAAGACACTACAGTATGTAGAGTGATTGTATGATAAATAGAAAATGGCACGTAAAACCGTATTAAAAGATTATTCAGATTGTGATTTTCCAACTTAAAATAGAAAACGATGCAAACAAAAATGGATTAAAGAGTTATCCAGGTCGCAATTCTACAAGTTTAACATTTTCAAGTATTTTTAAGACGAAATTAAGAGATTTGTTTTTTTATAAGCTTATTCCTCCACCATTGAGAAACAGACTTTCATCGATGCATTATCTCGGTTAATGTCTACTTACACTCCCAATAGAAAGTGTAACAAGTGTTACTAAAACAGGGACACCAGTTTATGTCAGGAGTTACCTCACGTTCCCCCTATATAGCATGTCAAAATCATTAGCTCAGAATCAGACCAACCCTTCACCTGACATTTCACAGTACCTAACAACAAATTGATTCTGAATGGAACTATCCAAAGTAGACTGATACAGAATTACAAATTGACGTTCTGTCCTCGGAATCGTCACTTTAAGGATAGGATTGTGAAGCACCAAATTGACCATTCAAACAATGCGTCCATGAAATGTGTTTTATATGTCCTGATGAATTTTGGATTGTGCCATTTTTACCATCTCTTCAAATGGTTTTTCATCAAACATAATTCTAATGGTCGTTAAAAGAACGGGACTAATTCGAAAGATAATTCAATTCCGTTGCGATCTCACGGTTTGATATGTGCGTTATGTAAATATGGAATTAGGGTTATGTCACTGGCTATTTAATATTCCCTTTGTGTAGACAATAAATGCCACTTGTCAAAACCATTTAGTCTAAATCAGACCAGACCATCTCCAGACATTTCACACTAACCAGTGACAGACTTATTGTGAAAACGCTTCTATATAGTGTACTGCACGGTGGATGATTGTAGTTCTAAATTCTCCTTAAACAAAGGTTAACATAAAGTCAGAGGCTTGAAAGTTCTGTGGAACAAGCCGCGGAATACTACATTGTATACAAAGTACACTTCCTTCTATGGTAATGGTTTGTTCAGAATCGCGACATGTGTAATGTATTCTAATATACAGCAGCCTTATGGAGAGTTCTAGTGACAAATATTACCACTAGAACAATTTTTTTACAGGTTAGTATTCAATTGTCGAGTTCAGTGTTTTAAGTAGTCATTTCTAAAATTATGTTTCTCCGAAGTAAATATCAATTTAGCTAGACGAAGCCATCGGTTGAATTCCAGACACGTTGTAGATGTAGTTTTGCGACTATCGCAAAACGATCTGAAGCCATTATATTGGGTGTCCGAAATAAACTCGTTTTAATCTTAGAAACTGTTATCCCAACATAGGGAAAGGTTCAAAGGGCACCAATATATTTGATTGGTCTGAGTTCAGGGGACTTTCACATTCTCTTTTCCGCGGGTTGTGAAATTCACCTAACTTTATACTCAAGATATCTATAAATATTCTATCATGAAGGACTACGGTTGGATAAATTAGCCGGGATTCACTCATGACTACTGGGCGCCTGATTCTAATCAAATGATCATTTTTTAATAAACATAATCTGGACTACTCAATCTAATTTCTTGTTAAATCAATTTTATCGCCTGCATAATTCAGACATAAATACAGTATTAATTCACTCGTAATATCATAATATATGCGATGGACCGGTGCAGGATTCTAATAACAAATTCTTCGCATAAAACAATTAATATTACTTTAGCTACTAGCAACTCTTATGTTTCAATTTTCAATTGTGTTGTCACGTAAAACTCTCTTTGGGTGACAATTTCTCCAAATAAGCTTGCTTTTTTTCTAATTCTTTTTTAGTTGACTTCATGTATAAATGATCATTGTGCTATGCAATTAGTTTTTCAAGTTTCCACTGTTAAAACATAAACACAGTAAGCTAAACCCATTAAGTTGCTATAATGACGACTGTGTCAACTTGCCAATTGTTGGTCTTAACAATGTTTGTTTATTTGTTTGATTTGGGTTTAGCCAGTTTAATCGGGTTTTCTGCGTGTCATCCCAATGTGCAAAGGAAGCCATTTGACGTACACGTGACTGGCAAAAAAGAATGACAAGTCAGGAAATTAAAAGCCTGAATACAAAAATGTTCCAAAATATTGGCTTCCTGTAGCCCCTTGCCACCGCGAGCACCAGCGCAACAGAAAGTTCTCTCACAACTGGATTTTCTGATGCCGTTCCACGCCCTGGTGAATCGCTACATTTTCGGATAACAACATAGTATGAATTGTAAAGAAGTGAAGTTTACACTTTGAAAGTAAAAGGGTCATATTGAATACTGTATATCCAAATGAACCAGTCACAGTGACTAAGTAAAATAGCTATTATTGGGCGATAGTTCCAAGTAGATATAAATCAAGTATGATAGTTCACATTTGAATGATATGCCACTTCTCGTTCTGTCTCACTTAAATACAGAGTTCAAACTAAGATCATAGACTGGATAACTTTTGTCGAGATCTGTTAACTGTGGACAGATATGCCAGTAAAGAAATATAAATTGATAAGCTATCAGTCTTTGCAATATAAAGGCGAATCAGATTGCCTTTCCTTTTTCTAACTACATCAAGCAAAGCTATCCTTTATGGTGTTAGAAGCTTAGGCTATATATATAATTGTTGTTGTTGTTTATTGGCCAAGAAACTGATCAAAATTAATGGTTGATACTTGATTAATTAAACTTGATTTTCCGTTTTATGAGATTATTGGCAGACTTTTTGATTGGTCCACATCGTGTATTTAACCATACGTATGGGTTGTAAGGTCTATAAATATGTGGTAAGTTTAATAGTGGCTTTGGTGCTACACTGTATTTTTCGTCAGTTTCCACAATTAACGAAAATACGAAACCATCGTGCAATTTCATATAATTTTGTTTGATGTTAAATATCCACCAAACAAGCTCATGAAAGGCTGAAGAAAATTATTTTAAATATTCACCAGATCAAGTAAACGCTTCAGTCTGAACATGCTTTCATTATCTTACTTATATTTGCCACAAGAATTTTCAAGATCATTATCTTTAGAGAACAATGAATCATCAACACGTATTTAACATGGCAAATACGGGATTCTCTTACACCTTACAACGAGCGGCACAGTTACTTTAATAATGGTTAACGGTCTTGCTGGTTCACTTGCGTTTAAAATCGGCAATTTGTTTCCGTTTTTATTGACAATTAATCATTCAAAGGTTATTAAAGTGAAGAAAAATATTTCAAATTTGAATTACAAATTGTTAAATTTAGGTGTTTACATGTCTATTTCAGACACCTCAGGTTTTGGCAGATTCAACATTGAAACTTGCATATTTCTAGATACCTTTACAACATATGAAAGAGGACAGTGCGAACCGATAGGGTAGCTGGTTATTGTAAATGTCCGTCTGGATGTTTTCCAAAGATGTTTTCCTAGGACTTCCTAAGGTCGATAAATGTAAATGAACATTGAAATTGTTCTAAAGAAAATAACTAAAAGGAAATGCAATTTTTTTTCAGTTTAATGGCTATTCTTCTAAATAAACTTATTTATTTGATGTTGAAAAATAAAACACCAAAATATATTGCGTCTGCCGCAATAATTCAATTTCCAATAAGTTTCACATATTTTAGTGTATCATCAACAAATTTACATGTGTACTCCTGTAAATATGTAAGAGTAGCCAAGTTGGACAAACATATATATTTCCTTAAAGTAATCACACTGGGATGGCGCTTTATTAAAATAGAGGAATCGTCTCGTGTTCTAGATAAAAATCCAGGTACAAGTTGCTAAGTACATACTTTTCCGACCTATGTTCTGCGTCATAAACGGCCTAGAAGCCTTGTTTTGTACAAAACCAACCAGAAATCCCGCAAGAACCTTAACAGTTTATCACCAATTCACCTCGTGTTATTTTTATCCCCATAAGCTGATTACATATTTATCATTGTCATTTGCAGACATATTTGTCTGAAAGCGTATCTACTCCAGAGAGATGTGAATCGGTACATACGTAGAGCTGTACCAAAGTTGGATATGTATTGATTCCCTTAAGAACTATTACCGGGAGAGGAGTACCATAGCCAATGATATTGTTTCCTAAGACCAGTTTAGTTGGAGCAAAGAGCTTTTGGTGGAGTGTCAAATACAGCAGAGAAGACTTCGCAAAATTCATCCCATTTCAAATGGCAAAAAATAAAATAAAGAATATAAAAAAATAATGACACGAAAAATGTGTCTAATTGATCTATGTGCTGCCCACGTCTATTTTTTGTTTTATAGATTTTCATTGTTGGTAGTGCTGCCATGCTTGTTATTCTCCACTAATGGGCGGGCAACCAATCGCATGAGTGACACCACGATTAAGTCTATAAAGCGTTAACACTATATAGCGTTTCACGATAATTGGTCAAAAGTGCCAGTGTGTCTTCAAACAAGACAAACAACATTTAAATGTAACGGGAAGTCAATTAAAGCGTTAAAGCCTAACTGAGAAGAAATCTGACATAAAACTGACAAACCTTCCAACACAGCTGACTCCAAGAATCTTTTTTAACGCTTCGGTAGAATCGATCCTATTCTTAAACCTATATAAATCCAGAACTAAAGAAAACAGTTTTGCTAAGGGCTTTCGTAGCCTCGAGATAAAATCAATAGACACATTGAAGGGCGATGAAGAAACACACTGTCTGATTGTGCGCTCATATCTTAAGGATCATTGCTATTTAAGTTGTTTCCTTTAAAGCAAATAAATATACCGAGACGACTTTGAGGATACCAAGACATGGAATCAGGACTTAACTACTGCATTAACTATTTGCTAAGGGTATCCCGTGAGAGTGGTAAGCGTTTCGGACTAATGATCAACCTTCTATGAATGGTCGATATCTCCCAGTCGACCTCCGGTATAAGAGGGACTCACACTGCATGTAGATGCTTAGATCTAACGGGCCCTCGGCCGTGGCTTAGTAGTAAATCCTACGTCGATGTATCGGTCATGGTTTCTAGACCTCCAGTCGACCATCAGGTGTATGAGTGAGTCACACGATGTGGACAATCCGTTGTCATATAAGTGAAATACTCTGAAGTACGACATTAAACCTCAATCAGACAAATAAACAAACTTAAGAGCTAACAAGAATCTGATCTGTTTTAAATTTAAAAAACATTTTTTTTGGCGTTTTATAACTAATTATCTTCTCTTGTCCTCTTGTCCGTTTGTTGTCCGTGACCTAAAGGATGATTTGCTTCGTAGATAGACTGGCTCATATCGGTGAAATAACCTCAATTAAGGCGTTAATTTCTAGACCGAACAAGGCCCGATTTCACAAAGCAAATTCTAACTTTACTAGGTAAACAAGTTTGAGATAGATACATTCAGTACGTTTTGTGATAGACATCGGAATATGAGAGCAGATAGAGTGGAGGCAAACAACAGACGGATGGACGGACAGCCAAACTCCCAAGAATGTTACGTGAATAGCACCATAACAGTGCACAGTCCCAATATGTCCCAATTGTTTTGACGTTTTGTAATTAGTTATCTACTCTTGTCTGTTTGTTGTCCGTGACGTAAAAGATGATTTGTTTCATACACAGGTTGGCTCATATCGGTGAAATAACCTTAAAGAGGCGTTAAATCCTAAGCAGAGCTAGGCTTTATGTTTAAATTCAAAATATTTGGAAATAGACTGGTCTGGTTGTGAGCATTCCATATACCTGTATTTATGGTTAACCGTTGTTATAAAAATAAAAGTAATCCCATTATCGTAGTATCAGGCCTTACGTAAATCCGAACTCAAGAATATCTATATTTATAGCATATCAGTGTATATAGTATTATCGTGAACACCAATCGAACAATTGCGTTTCCGTCAAACAATCCCATTATGCCAACAGGGTGAATAAGCCAACGTGGCTTTCCTTCCAATTAAGATCTGATTTTGGTTATGTATACTGCTCCAGGAGTCACATAATCCTCGGAGACGTACAACGTGACCCGCAAAATGAATAATTCAGTTGCCTTATATGGGACTATCATCGACACATCGACTTAAACTCATCAGCGGCAGGTTACAGTCCATTTAGTTTCTAAAGAGGGCGCTTAGAAATTGTCATTCCAGCAAGACTGACACTATAAGCGATTTTTCCAAAATCGTCATTTGTAGATAAAGAACTTTTCACAGGAAACTAAAAAGTTCTGAGTAATTCGTCTTCAAAAGAATTATTCTATTATGGATTGTTAAAGAACGCATATAGCTAGTTAAATAACATAGCATTGAGTACTGTACCAGCACGGTTATGCAATATTGTATAACCAAACGTTTAAATGGTTTGTTTGATTTGGTACAAAACACCGTACTTAAGGATATTACACTCATACGACGGCGTACCACCTGATTGGGTTGAGGAAATTACTCGCCACGCCAATGGAAACAAAGAGAAGTTACACAACACAGACACAAGACGAAATACTAAGAGACCACAAACAAATCAGCGCCATACTGCCCCTTTGTACTGAGAGAAACAGGAAGCTCTCTCTTACCCCTCCCCCAAACATGTAGAGGCAATTCGCTATTTCCCATGACGACGTATTGAAATTCGCGCAAACTTTGTATAAAAGCACATTTATGGGACACTATGTTGATTTATTGTCTGATTCCACAATCCCCTTGGATAGATTATAATCGCAGCCTGTCAGAACAAAAATTTCTTTTAATCAGATATACATGTTGCGCAGGCTTAACTAAGAATACATTAATTCTACCCACTCATGAATGAACATAACTTACACTGCCGATATGTGTATCGCCCTTCTTTTTAGATATATTGAGTGAAAGTTTTCTAAATTTTATGAATTATTACAAAGAGGATAAAAGGGAAATGAGTTCAAAAGATTTTATTTGAATAAATTTGGAAGGATGGGTTGGTGGTCTTCAAAAACCATTTCCTTTGAAGGATGACCCGTACATTTCCCAATATAAAAATGCATCAAAACCCGCCATCTTGTTCAAATTTCGATTCCAAAACGGAAAGAAAGTTCAAATAAAATTAGCGGTAGGTGATAGGGACAAATAGACGTAAGTAAGAAACTCTAAATAGAAGCTTTAGGTCCACAAAGGCTTTGATAAGCAAGATGTCGTCTTGGGATATCATTTTATATTGGGAAATGTACGAGCCATCCTTCCACGGAAGGGTTAGCCAGGCAGACCTACAGACAATGGTCTAAATAGTTTGAGGTACTCAAGGGGAATAACAGTGAGGATTGTTTTTCATAAAATGCCATAAGAAACTCTAAATAGACGCTTTAGGTCCACAAAGACTTAGATTTCTCAGTCTTATTTCTGTCTGATCAATTCAAGGACAGCCTCCACTGGCAAAAGTAATAAGGTGCATCTTCAATACAGTATATACAACATTGACGGTACCTGGATCTATAACTACCAGGCGCTTTTATAACTGGAAGTATATATACGAATTTGATAGACGGTTTCCAGATCTGTCGATGTATAGATAGTGACAAATCCCTTTTTTGTGACTTTTTTAATGTTTATTTGCTCGAAAATATGTGTCACACACTTTATACATAAGTAAAAAAAAACCCAAACAGTTTTTTTGTCAATTAATTACTAACAAACACTTACATTTCAGGTGACCGGGAGCCCACCACAGTTACTATGACGTCCAGTGTCGAATGTTTTTGTCGCTACGAGTACTGCGTGTGGGAGATATCAGTGCGTTATTTAATTTGGATGACGGATGCGGGCGAAATGTCATAAAGTCTGTGGAAGAGCTACCCCCAGACCCCGAACTCTTCCGGAGCGAAATTCATACCCAATGTAGCGCTAAAGTGGCCAAGACTACAAACACACTGAATACATACAGTATGAATTTACACATTTTAATGGAACTTTCCCATTCCCACTTAGAAATCGTCTATATAGAATTAACCACCACTGACAGATTATGTCTCGCACCTATCATGTATAAATTCATGCCGCTTTATTGCACACTCTGGAATAGTAGGACAGACATAATGTACTGATTTAAACCACATTAACTTCGACATGGTATAAGATGACACACATTTATTAAGTCTTGAATTCCCACCTTACCCTGTTATAGGTCGTTAAACCTCGACCAGAATTCCTTCTGTCTTCGTAAAGGTTTGCTTGGAACTAACAAGGAAAGAAAGTTTGCTTTGTTCATTGAGGAAGCTCACTGGAATAAGTGACAATGACAGAGATACATCGATTTCACATGGCGTAATAGTGGAGAGCTACATCCATCGGGGTACGCATATTTAATTGTTAACAAGAGGCAAACTGTTAAACAGTGTAAAGCTGAGAAAAGCTACCTACCAACAGGATCAGATTAGCCAAGAGGCATAGTAGGCCAATGGCTTAGAGCCAACCGGCATCTGGAATAAGGGTACTGAAACATGCCAACATTTCTATAAATTTGGGGGCCACTGATGAGTTTGGCCTAGGGCCCACAAGTAGGTTCATCCGGCCCCGGCCACCAATGTGAAAAGCTACCCACTATACAGGATAACAGTCGGTCAGTAGAGAGCTACCCGCTGCCCCAAGGAAAACAAGGCACCGATTGGTTTGTGATGTCTTTGCAATCTCACTTGTGATTATTCGGTCTTCCATTCGTTGCCAGAGGTACCATTGCCCGTTGACCTGGCACGCCGTCATTTCAGGTGAAATAGTATACGGCATTGTGAATAATCTACATCAGATAGAGTTTCGATAAATATACTAGATTCAGTTAAGTATGGATTATGTTTGTCATCACAGATCAATAAAGCACATATTATTAGAGATTTTCAAATGAATAGTATTCTTTGGCACATCCAATCGATTTAACCCTAATCCAACAAACACATTGAATCATGTTTACCGAAACTACACACGAAATATAAATAGTGAAGGCTTGTGTTTCCCCAGTTCTGATCATTAAAAGTTTATCGTCCTTTGTAGAAAGTAACATAACTGGATTACGATATTACCAGCTAACACATTGTGACAACGCTATTCCAATTTCAGAGACAATCTAGCCCACAATTACGCTGCATGACATTAACCAACACGGACAGGTTGGATATTAGAAAAGCTCTTGTCGTTTTAATGTACATTTACGAATCGTCTAATGGACATTGAACACTGAAATAAACCACGTAGAGTTATACATGGCAATGGGCGGCTTAAAATATTATCTAAGCTTCGTGTGTCTGAATTAGCTGGCGCTCAGTGCGATTATTTAATTCCTTACGATTTTTATTATAATTTTTAAAAAATCCAAATTAATTTCCGGTCACATGTTAAGAAAAAGCACTAAATTAAAAAGTGCCGATGGAAACAGAACGGTTTTATAGATATTAACTGAATAAAAATATATTGGGCCTAATCATGTAATGGGTTGCTGTTTTCATAAGAACATGATGCTTTTTATGTTAAAAAAATTATTGTTTGGTTAAGTGGGTTTTACCTAAAGGTTACGTAATGTTATTCTACTCACATGAAGGCGTGCCAGCCCATCGGATGAAGGAAACCACCCTTTACACCACGTGGACAATACAAAGACAAGACCGGACAAATACAAGACAAAATGCAACGATATCAAGAACAGATCGGCTTACTTTTGCTCCAGAGCAACAGTGCATCAGGAACCTCCCTCCCAACTATCCGCTATTAAAAAGGATTTTTTGTTTGAGATTTTTCATTTTTTAAGCTTAATCTCCCACCTTTGCGAAACAAGACTTTCATCGATGAGAAACAAGACTTTCATCGACGAGAAACAAGACTTTCATCGATGAGAAACAAGACTTTCACCGATGAGAAACAAGACTTTCATCGATGAGAAACAAGACTTTCA
>JAQQZZ010042220.1:0-10364 GCA_030265115.1 Mopalia vespertina | reverse complement strand
TCCTTCACCCATTGGGCTGGCACGTCGTCATATAAGTGAAATACCCTTGAGTACGATGTTAAACCCCAATCAAACAATCAACCTCATTCTGACAGTCTTATTTTTAGGTACGACGTAAAACCCCAATCAAACAAACAAACTTATTCTTGGTACATGTATTATGTCCCTCTGACTAAAGGCAGTTTGTTTGGAGAGTAGCAAGGTTGTCTTTACTTAATAGGACTGGAGGAAGATTGACTCCAACTTTATTAAAACACTACACGTTTTATACATGTATTGTTACCTCTTTTTCTGGAGACCTGGCTAATTATGTGCCATGATGATGGTTTCAAATATTGTTCGAATACACCATCATTAATATGAGTGATAACACGTTGTGGCTTTAGCAATTGCAGGGTTGTTTTTAATGTGGTTTCCGCCCGATTTTCCACTGTATTTAAGCAAGGAACAGCATGAAATGGACAGTTCATCGTCATATAAGTGAAATTCCCTTCAGTATTTCACCAAACTGACACCAAACCTTAATCAAACAAACACCATATGAATGAAGAACTGTTGACTCATTGAGCAGGGCAGAGAATGCCATTCAGTCATCTCTTGGTATGATGTGAGCCTTTGAAGAAAATGTCTTCATGGTGTTGAATGAGTGCACACAAACCATGAGGGTTATTTCTGTGGCATGCTAAAAGCATATGTACATGTACATATAGTTACATGTATGTAATCTCAATATATTTACATGTACAACATTGTAATACAACAACAACCTAAAAAAGTGTAGGATGCATTACAGTTTTGTAATGTTATGATAAACACAAGTATTCAGGCACAGTGTGGTTTGTACTGTTAAAGTAAACACTGAACATGTGTGTGTGATTAAGAGTTGGAGGTGGAGAATTAACCAGGACTAACACTTACTGAGGAGGTCCTAATCAGGTTAGAGAGACTGGATTACATGCCCCATTAGGGTGTCAGTGTGGAATGAGAAATTTAGCCACTTCCCATTATATCCTCATTTTTTTGTTGCTTATGACCTGTAGTGCTGCTTTCCTTCGGCCAAAAGGCTGGGTCTTCTGGCTGCACATGCCATCATATCTTTTGAAATAACCTTGGTAAAGCGCTCCAGTCAACAAAACAAGCATATTATTATTATTATGATATTAGCTCAGACAGAACTACATGTATTGTTACCTCTTTTACTGGAGACCTGGCTAATTATGTGTCATACATGTGTAAATGGCCTATTAGGAGCTGATTTGAGTGAGTGTTAATGACATTTGTCTATCTTCTCATTTTTGTTAGCCCTCTAGTTAAGGGTAGTTTTTTTAGAGAGTAGCAATGTTTTATTTACTTACAAGTACATGTATTACTGGAGAGAGATTAACTTCCAACAGTATCAAAACACATAACATTTTATAGTTGTGCTATTGTCAGTTATCAGTGGAATACACTGTCGCCCTATAAATGAAGTACACCTTAAGCATGGCGTAAAACAACCAACATCTTCGCTGGATAGTATCCTAGCTAAACCAATGAAACCAGGTTATTCTTCCATGTATACTGTGCGAGTGGTTGGAGGGAGTATGACGTTAAACCCCAATCAAACAAACAAATCCATGTATACTGTACCATGTTCAGTTAAAAACAAAATCCTTTTTACATCCTTTTTAGTATACTATTTTAGTACAGTGGCTACCATGTTCACAATCCTTGTCAATTGACTTTTTCATACTTAGTTTTGAGAATAGTGTATTTTTTCTAACTTGGAATTTTGTTTACATGTAGTTATATTGAGACAGCCTTTTAAGAAAAGCCTGTATGTTTCCAGCCCTGACATACTCTCTTTACTTACATATAGTTATGGAAGAACAGAGGAAAGCTCTTCACATCTTATGGCTGTGTATTTAAAGTGTAGCTATATTACTGTAAATCACTTCCAATTTCATCCATAATATGGTTTCTTTAAAAGTTATTTTAAGGACTTAGATATGCTTCCTGAGAAACAAATTTATGTTTTCTGAGAAATCCTGATGTTTTCTAACTGAAAAATGTTTAATCTGTCTTTCAGGAACCATTTCTAAGTCCTTAAAATAAATTTTAATGTAGCCAAATTATGGATGAAATTAGAGGTGATTTAGGGTATTGGGAGTACTATGTTCTACTCAAGGTGGTTGTGGGGACTTTTCTCTTGCCTTGGTGCCCTCAGAGCTCAGGGAAACACTAAGCTTATCTGTTTGTGATGTCTTTGTATTTCCTCTTTTGATTCTACTATGTTGTGATGTCCAGGATGGTTTCCTTCACCCTTCAACCTTGATAATTCCTCATTTATGTGACCTCCACTTTTCACCAAATTCCTCACCGATGTACATTGTGCTACATGTACATGTATTACAACTCCTAGAAACAACCAAGGACTTCCATGTATTCAGTGATAGTTGTTAGCCCAATGTTAAACTTAATGCATGCATTATATTTTTGTGTATTTTGTATTACATTCTGTAGAGTGTGAGTAAGATTTAAATATTGTTTATGAATGAAAATATAATTTTTTGTTTGTTTTAACAGGGAGATGACAGTCAACCCAGTGTTAACGGACATGGAGCATCGAATCGCTCCAAGACACCCCCTGTTGGTGGACATGGTAGGCCGATTACTAACGGTCATTATATCGACCTGGCTAACATTGAAGGGAAATCAGCAACGTTACCTAACCAACCAACGTATCGCTTCCCTGGTCAACACCACATATTACCCAGAACCTCTTGTAAGCTACATGTACTAACCTTCTAATGCTTGAGTTCATGTTCTGTCTTTCTCTGGATTACATGTACGTCTTTAAGCATTTCTGAAAACAAAACCTCTTGTCAGCTACAACGTACTAACCTTCTAAAGCTTGAGTTCATGTTTTGTCTTTCTCTGGATGACTAGCATTTCTCTGAATTACATGTACATCTATAAGCATTTCTTTAAACAAAACCTCTTGTCAGCTACAATGTACTAACCTTCTAAAGCTTGAGTTGATGTTCTGTCTTTTGCTGGGTGACTAGCATTTCTCTGAATTACGTCTATAAGCATTTCTTAAAACAAAACCTCTTGTTAGCTACATGTACAACGTACTAACCTTCTAAAGCTTGAGTTGATGTTCTGTCTTTCTCTGGATTACTAGCATTTCTCTGAATTACGTCTATAAGCATTTCTTAAAACAAAACCTTTTGTCAGCTACAATGTACTAACCTTCTAATGTTTGAGTTGATGTTTTGTTTTTCTCTGGATTACTAGCATTTCTCTGAATTATGTCTATAAGCATTTCTTAAAACAAAACCTCTTGTCAGCTACAATGTACTAACCTTTTAAGGCTCGAGTTTTGTATTCTGTGTTGTTGTCTTTCTCTGAATTACATGTACTAGCATTTCTTCAGCCAAAACCTCTTGTAAGTTGTTAAATATGAGGATCCTTGACTTGGTGTTCAAGTTGTTATGTTTCTCTGAATTAATAGCATTTCTCTGAATTACATCTACAAGCATTTCTTAAGCCAAAACCTCTTTTAAGCTACTAATCTCAGTACTATCTGAATAGACATGTACTTACTGTAGCTAAAACCTGTTGTAAGCTACTAATATTTTAATGCTTGAGTTTGCAAGATGTTTCATACGGTACCACTTATTCAATTATATAATAGAATGGTTAAAACAAATTTTTCATAATTATTCATGATACTGATGATTTATCCTGCTAATTGGTTGTGGCTTGTAATATATATCATACACTGAAGACAGGAATATTCTTCCTTTTTAAATAATATGAGTATACAGGGGTGGAAATATATATACACCTGAAGGACATGTCCGGTACAAATTGAGATTGTCCTGTAAAGTTTCCCAGAATTTAACATTGTGTTAACTGTTAAATGGCTTGCAGGACAAAATTGGAAAAATGTCTGACAAAATATTTTGAACATTTTCACCCCTGGTATAGTATTTTGCTAGTTTCATCCTATGGTTAATATTCATAGACAACCATTTCTGATTACTGTACCTATCTTCGCTTCCTAATCACTTTTTGATTATTTTGCGGAAAGTTGTCCGGAAAGTTCAGTGACTGGTTTCCCATAATACCTTGCTGTGCTCTTTGCCAGGACTCCCCCTGACGGATAAACAGTTACAGTGATCCTAATTTTATTAAAATAACAAAACACATGGGCAGGAAATAAAAGTGGGTCCAGCTCTCTGTTTAAGGGCAGTATGTGTCCAGTATAGACACACTGCTGTACTTAGCACTGGAGGAACATTCATTTTCCAACTGAGCAAAACACTTTTATGCTTTGTTGTGTTAGTGTCGAAATTAAATTAGGATACACCGCCGTCCAATAACGAAATACCCTGGGGCATGGCGTTAAACCCCAACCAATCAATTAATCATATTTCCTAGCCTACTTTAGTTCCGAATCATATGAATTTTCCATTATAGTACTTCTGTTTTTTAAATATGTTTTTCCACATATATTTAAAAGTTCTATCAATTTTGTTGAAAGGCATTTTATATTCACCTTTTCTTTTGAACTAACTTAATCAAAACATTTTTTTTTTATCAAAATAATATGTTAGTCAAATAATATACCCTGAGCATGTGTGGTGCTGATAGCCTTCATCCCCCATCTTTCCTCAGTATTTAATTATACAGTACAATAGAGCTGTTGTTTCTCTCTGTGTTAGAGTGTTGTGGTTTTTTTTAGCTGAGCTTATTAAAGAGGTAGTTCTTCATCTACAGTGCAGGCAGCTTCTAGACCAAATTTTTTAACACATCAGACGGCAGAATAATTCTCTCCTCGGTTGCACATGCCAATCTTTTTTCTCTGTTACTTTTTGGGGCCAGCTCCTATGGTTTCTGTAAGCTGTATATTGTAAACACCCAGCAAAAACTGTTTCCAGTCTGTTATAGGGTGGTACCGAGTTAGCATACTTTGTGAGTAAGTGTAACACTGTCTGTGTAATACTGTGTAACTCTTTCTCCATGTGTGGATGTAACAGGCAGACCACGGGGTATTAACTAGTTAGGGTTTTACTTTATGTGAATAGGTCCTGTTTAATTTGCGTCTTGTGTTATAGTCTTTTCAAAAAACATACTTAACAATATCAGTTTAGTCTTAGACAAGAAATTGAAAAAAGCTGTAAAAGTTGTATTTGACAGTCCTTTGTTGAACATTTTTCTGAACAAATATTTTTCAGTATACCTCTGTCTCAGTTTCCAGTGCATAGATTTTGTAGTCTTTGCTGTACGGAAAAAAGTTTAGCAGTCCTCATTATACACATATCGAAAGTCTTTGTTTTACTGAAGGGAAAAACTCTTGGATTACTGCATCTATTCAGAAGAATTTCTAACTGTAAAGGGAATGTCTTACAAGAAAAGGAAATTTAATTTGTGTATACCTTAGGAAGGCACTGTGCCACAGCTTTGGTGATACCTATTCATGTGTTTTAGTTGAAGAAAATATCTGCTGCTGTTATGTAATTGTTTAGCTTATGCTAAACTATGCATTCTAGATGTAGGTTTAACAGCATTTGTGATGTGGACATTATGTTCGGATGTCATGATCAAGTACATTGAGCAATCTTTAATTTAACTCAAACTGTATAATCCATCAGGATTTTGTGATGGTTAAGAATCCAACCCATTACTACACTCAAGCTCGGAATTTATTCCCATAGACTGAGAAACTTTCTTGGGAGAGAGATGGTATTTTGTGCTGTGCATCGCAGGTAAATATCTACCCGTATTACACAGAAATTATAGTGGATCTCTACGTTTGTTAGCAGATTTAATATCCACACAAAAAGATTCCTGTGTTATGCCATACTAGTATATTCCCAGGAACAATATATGCTAAAACTCGCTAGCTTTTCCATCTCGCTGAAAATAAATTCCTTTGGAGTAGAGTATGTTTACTGGAGACAGACCAGCATTCTGAGTGGGAATTAATTAAAAGAATATTAAGACAACGTTTTTTTAATTCCAGACGTTTGCCTTGCCTTCATAGCTTATTACTTGGCAATGTGTAACTGGTAGGCATTTTACCTCTCCCCAAAATTTCAGTGACTCATATTTCGTATGCCTTTGCTTTTAACAAGGAAATCGCTTTTAAATCTCCATCTGTGTTAGTTTTTTGTTGCTGCTGGTATACAGTTGGCTTTTGGGGTTTTCAGACAAATAACAATAAAAAAGTGACTTTTACTTTAGTTTTAAACTCCTTCATAGCAATTACCTGTACTGAAATCCTTTGTTCAGAGATATACATGTACCTGTGATCTGTTAAAAGAATTTCTGCAGAAATATACCTGTGATTGTTTAACAAACTTTGCTAAGAGATATACCTGTGGATGTGTAACAACCTTTCTGCAGAAATATACATGTGATCGTCGTAACAACCTTTATTAAGATATATACCTGTGGTTGTGTAACAACCTTTCTGCAGAGATATACCTGTGGTCATCTAACAACCTTTGTTAAGAGATATACCTGTTGTCGTGTAACAACCTTTCTGCAAAGATATACTTGTGATCATGTAACAACCTTTCTGCAGAGATATACCTGTGATCGTGTAACAGTCTTTCTACAGAGATATACCTGTGATCGTCTAACAACCTTTCAGCAGAGATTTACCTGTCGTCGTGTAACAACCTTTCAGCAGAGATATACCTGTGGTCATGTAACAACCTTTCTGCAGAGATATACCTGCGATCGTAACATGGTGCTGTGATAAACATATGATTAGAAATCCTGTCTGATTAGAAGCCTTGTGATCACAAATCTTCTTAAATTTTAAATTTCAAATAAAAGCCTGTTGATTGAATATCTTGGGTGGACATGTGCTGACAGGCTGTGATGTTCATTGGTTTAAATCCCATCTGTGTCTCAACCAGCAAAATAAATGTTCAATGTGAACTAGAATATGTCTCTTCTACATAGACAGGCTTCATACCTATTGTTATTTTGCTAGATGTTCACGTTCTAGACGACAACAAAAAACATTTTTGACAATCAGTGTTTAAGGGATGGACATGTACCTCAGTGGATTTATGTTTTACTGGTGTTAAATGCTGCTATCATGGTTGATCTAAACCCTTTGGGAATGCGATCTCTAATTTGGTTATTCACAAGCCTTAAGTAGTGGCACTATGAGCACTTGGCCGAGAAAACTGTCCTGTGAATTGATTTCCGTTGATCAGGTTACTGATGACCGTAAAGGAGTCAGATATTGCTGCTAGACATGGTCACTTTGTAGTACAACACATGTATCTTCTGTGCGGACATGGTAAGTTCAGTTCTCTGAGGAAATGCTCATGTCAAAATTGTTACTTTTTATTTGTGTGGCAGGTGGTTGAAGGGAGCTTCCTGTTGCCCTGGTTCCATCAAAGCAACATGTTCATGTGTGATAGGGTTTATAGAAGTCAAATCTATGCACAGCCAATATGCCTGTAGATTGAATAAAATATTCAATTTGCTCAAATGTATTCAATATCCACTGATTTCAATGAGATAATATAGCTACATGTACTGAAATAACAATGCAGGGGTTCTGAGTGATATCAGTGACATTTTCAGTAATCTCAATGAATATAAGCAATGGCTAGTACTAGGGTTACCTCTCGAAGCTACATGTAGCGTAAGCAATTCAATGTGACGTCACAAATAACACAAAAGAGAAATCTTCCACTAACAAATAACCATTTTAACATAGTTTCATTTCGATAAATTGAGCAGCTTAAATGTTTTGGAAAAGTTGGTGCTTTTTTGGCACTACTAATATTCTTACATGTAACTCAAGTAACAGTTCTCTCAGAGATTCTTGCTGTTGTTGACTATTCCCACTATGGTCTGTGGTAATGCACCGTCATGAAAAAACATATCAACTGCAATCAAATAGGTGCTTCTCATTGGCATGGTGCTCACATAGCTGTTAAGCAGCAACATGAGGTCAGTTTGTTGTGATGTATTAGGATTGTTGTGATTATCTTGTCTTGTTTTTGTTTGTTAAAGTTTATCATGTCAAAGAGTGATTTCCATTTAAAAATTGTGCCAGCACAATATTCACACCTATGTGTTGTGAACATGATGATTTGAGAACAAATTCACTGAATAACTTGAAACTTGTACTGTAGCTTTTTCCCAATAAGACAAACAAACAAACAAACGTAAAGCAAAAGGGTTACCATTACATAATTTTACAATATTCATGTATGTACATGTATATGTTGTGAACGCAATAGCTCTGTAACAAATTCACAGATTTACTTGAAACTTGAAATATATCCTTTTCTTATTAAGACACGGATGGGATTTCATTAGACCGAATTCTGTAAAACAAATGTTCTGCCATTGCATAATTTTAAAGCATTCAAGCCTTTGTTTTGTGAACATGATTTATAACTTGACAACAAATTTACCAATGAACTCGGAGTGTGGCTTTCTTCTATAAAAAGGAAGGATGGCATTGCATTTCACTAGGTTCTGCAAAAACAATATGATCACCATTGGATAATTTTGCAATATTGATGCCTATGTGCTGTAAACATGATAATTTAAGAACAAATTCTCTTTGGCTTCTCCTCCTTAAGATGACGAATTGTTAGGGATATCACGAGATGGGATTGCTTTATACATAATTCAGCAAACCAATATGGCCATCACTCAAAATTCAGATATTAACTGCAAACCTTGCTTTTTCAGTTAATACCATAGAAGTGGTTATCTTTTACCAAGTTTCTCAAAAAAGATGACAGACTTTACATATTGCACCAGTATAGGGATCAACCCCACAAGTTTTACTCTTTGACTCCTTGAAGAAAAAGGCTACTCAAACTAAGAGGAAAAGGTGATTTGACTGGGATTATGAGCATATTCGTTCAAAATAAACCTTTGATGGTTGATCTGCTAGCTACTCAGCTTGTTATTCTTAATTCAACCTTTTTTTGTTACATTTTATGTTGACCCACTTAACACATTTACAAATTTTATAGCCGCTGGATTTATCCATACCTGTGGCTAAGAACAAAGATCCACAAGGTGACTTCCTGGTAAGTATCATATGGCATGGGGTTTTCCAACGTTGGAGTCTGCGTTGAGCAGCTAGGTGGTACTTGATAGTTACAAAATATTACTTCGACATCGTATCCTTTATAATGCCTTTTCCAAAATATTATTTCCTGTCAAAGATGTATATCACATTCTTGTGATAAAAATTTCTTAACTGTTTATCTCATCAAGGTTGTCTGAGTATAATGGTGCTATAGCTTGTTTAGTCTGACACTTCTATTTAAAGATAACCTCTGGTGTTGACCTGTGTAGATGGTTAAAACAGCTGTTTACTGTAAAGTGGGTGTTTTAGTAAATCAACTATTACTCAGACAATGGATAGGTTTAATACAATAGGAAAGAAATGTCTTCTGCAAACTATTATAAAGGGACTGATACAATTGACTTCAGACTAAATTCTTAAAATCATATCAGTCCTTTGGAACTGTGGCCCTCAGCCGTGGCTTAATGGTAGCGTGTGCGCTTACTAATCCTAATTCGATTTATGGTTCACGTTCACGACCATCAGGTTTATGAGTGAGTCGCATGATGTGGCTCTGCCAATCGCGGGGGTGGTTTTTATGAGGTTTCCTCTCGGTTTTCCACCATAATTAGGCAAGGAGCAGGGGGGGACATTTGCCCCTCTGCGGAATGCCCCCCTCACCACTTTATCCCCCCTCCAATGAAAAAAAGCATACATGACTACATGTATGTATTAATTAAAGAAAAATTAAAGAAAAAAAGTACAATGTAAATCACTCTGTAGTTGTAAATAGACTGTGATTAATCATTGTGATAAGATCCATTAGAAATAACTGATCTGGTGGATAATGCTTCTCGGACAAACCGCATCGCCATATATAGCGAGCTAAACATTATACAATAAGCAAAGAAGAAAGATTAAAAAGGGATACTCATAGTTAACCATATTAGTTATATATGGCACAAATGGCCCAGAATGTGCATGCGGCTAAGTATAGAACTTGAGAGGTAAATGTACCTGGTCCTAGGCAGACTTTGGACCCTCACCCACGGCCATCAATCACCAATCAATGAAATTATTTTGTTATTGAAATATTTAATATATTTGCCCATATGTCTTCAAAGATATGCATTTTCGGTTAAACAGAAAAGTGCGTTTATTTGATCTTCCATTTTTAACTCCCTTTCTCATCTGCCACTTTGCTTCATATTCCAACCAAAATTAATTGAAATGTGTAATATACTTCTAAATGTGGTTTCAAACTAAAACAGTAGTCCATGTTGGTTTCCTTCACGCATTGGGCTGGCACGTC
>JAQQZZ010042198.1:0-10364 GCA_030265115.1 Mopalia vespertina | reverse complement strand
AGTATCAGATTACCATAAGTGGGCCTGTACTGGCTGTATGGCGTACAATACCGGCTTAATTCAGTTGACACGTTACAAGGCCAATTCTACGCCGCTGTGCAAATCTGAGAAAACCAGTATTGGCCCGATACGACTTGCCGGAATCATCCTTTAATGGCCCGTTAAAAATAGGGTTAAAGGTCCATTACTGGTCCGATACACAAATGTTGATTGGGTCATTTACTGTGGTAAAATTGAAAAAATGCAACAGTTCAAGTTTATAGCAGAATTCTATAACCCATAAAAATATAACGAAGTTAGCCTATATTTCTACATCTTAATAACTAAGGCATGTAAGTTCTCTTCTATTCGACTTCCCGGTACCTCGGTCAAAGTCTGTCGCTGTGGTGTGCATGTCGACCTTTCAGAGCCATATTTAGTGTTGCTGTTGGGTGCATCTGTAGGACAAGAATGGGGAACTGCCATCTTTTTAATTTTGTGTTTATGTAAAAAAAACTAGAAAGAATGTAGAAAGTATCAGGAAATCAAGTGAATTACGTGAAATATAACGAGATCACATGACGGGACATACAGGCCTATTTATCTACAGTTAACCTCAGTTCTTGGCTAAATAGATCAGATATAAAGTTCATATCCTCGCCCCCCCGTCTGTGATGCACAGTTACTTTTTTCCATTAGTATATATATCAAGCAAATTTTTCTCTCTGTATTTATTCAAAATATATATATATATATTAACATTCCTTTATTTGAACTTCAATCAACCGAGCGGATGTATTACGGACATCTCTCTAGAGGCGTTTGTTATTTAACATGTGAAGTATTACAGCTATCTGTATTTCGATCAGTCCAACGAGACGCCCCTCGTGTTCCAGTCACATGGCTGTAGAGTGCACATCACGGCTGATTATCCTCGCTAACAGATCTGCGTCGTCACAGTCAAGATGATCAGCAGGAGTAAACAGCGTTTAACAGACAGGTAATACAGCTTTATCCTTTATTTCCCAATAAATTCAAAACGGCTTAATTGGCTTTTCGAGAATGGTCATGCGAGATGTGTCTATACTACCCGAGACATGAATCAACGTTACAAACAGCCAACAACAAATCAACCAAAATTAAACCCACCTGGAATCTTTAACATATACGCCGGCTTACTGGGACGGGTCATTTTGTAAAAACTAATCCTAGATGCCCTTGCTGCCGTCAAAAGTTTGCAATAGTAATATTCAGACGCCTCTCTGCCACTGGCCATTTTTTGGAGACGTCTGTATGACGTCATCAACGCAAGTGAACTTTGAGAGTGTGATGACGTTTGACGTTGTGCAGAGAATATAGGTATGTTAAATGTCACAAACATAATCCCTTTGACTCTTAGATACTTTCAAAGGAATGCAGTTTTTATATAGTCGATAAGAGATTTTAAAATCTATACTTTGTTAAAGAATGTTTGGGATTATTATGCAGAGAATTAGAAAAAGAAATGCACAGAGCGACAATTGGTGAGACATTTGTAAGTTTTATTTACTAATTATTATAATAAGTTATACAAGCATCTTTGTTATTTAAGTCGGCTTTACTCCTAGGTCAGATACGTAGAACCCCAACCAAGCAAACAAGCCTAGGTCAGATAAGGTTGAACATAGACTAGTTTGCCCTCTTGGGAGAGAACAAACAAACACCATTGTCTCTGATAACAGATAACCTATACATACCGATACTGAAATCTTATAACATTAATATGTACATGTCAACATTTGAGACCTTACTATTCGAAATCATTTTCATTGCAGTACATCGAAATTATTGTTTATCGAACTAAATGAAGATTGTTGAAGGTTCGATCTGTTTTCCTACTTCAGAGTCTTCGGTCTATCTCCTAGAGGCTATGTCGACATAGACTGGAACCTCTTGCGCGTAGCCAACGACGCGCAATATAAAAACAGACAAACAAATACAAGACAAAACGTAATTTACCCACCGATCACAGACGTAAGCCTGCCGCACACACGCGATGCTATGCCAAGGGACTTCCCAGCGGGCACACACCATGGAAACCACGTGGTTTACTGGTGGAGCCACCAGATAACCACATGAATACCACATGGTTAATATATTGTGGTTGGATCCACCAGAAAACTATAAGAATACCACGTGGTTAATATATTGTGGTTGGATCCACCAGAAAACTATAAGAATACCACGTGGTTAATATTTTGTGGTTGGATCCACCAGAAAACTATAAGAATATCACGTGGTTAATATATTGTGGTTGGAGCCATCAGAAAACTATAAGAATACCACGTGGTTAATATCTTGTGGTTGGGGCCATCAGAAAACCATTTGAATAACAAGTGGTTAATTCGTCGTGAATGGAACCCCCATAAAACCACCGTTAATATATTGTGGTTGGAGCCATCAGCAAACTATAAGAATACCACGTGGTTAATATCTTGTGGTTGGAGCCATCAGAAAACCATTTGAATAACAAGTTGTTAATTCGTCGTGAATGGAACCACCATAAAACCATGTGAATACGACGTCACTAATTTTTCGTGAATGGAACCAACGTAAAAAAAAGAGGGAATTGTTGTGATTTCCAGTTTATGACTCCAGCAGTCGCTGTTGCTTGAAATATCTACGTATTGGTTAATTTTAAACATCAAAGTCATAGCATAACAGAGTTTACATCAGTCTCGTTTATTTACGCAGTCAGTACCGAATAACAGTTATGCATAGAATAAATTCAACACATAAACACTTTTTAAAACCGCTGACTCAAGACACCCATTGTCGATGGTAGTATTTAAGACATGCATCGGTTACGCAGGAAAAGTGGCTCGATTCTAAGTGGCTATAAGCACCTTAGCAAAGTTGATCACGGAGCTGTCTACGAAGAAACATAGTACATTACTTTAATACTAAACAAACATCCGACAATAATAAATTTAAAAAAAAACAGTACTATTTTCATTAACAAAACGATTTATTGAGCACATATAGGTCTTAAAGAGGTTACTGGTTCACGAAAAATGGCTATTTGTTCGTGTTGACCATTAAGCGCTTTAAGACTCTTTCCATTTAAATCAT
This sequence comes from Mopalia vespertina, assembly GCA_030265115.1. Taxonomy (NCBI): domain Eukaryota; kingdom Metazoa; phylum Mollusca; class Polyplacophora; order Chitonida; family Mopaliidae; genus Mopalia; species Mopalia vespertina. Next base: position 7,274 of record JAQQZZ010042198.1, on the reverse strand, counting down.
TACGATGTTGTAATCGTTGGCCAGCAACACTACTTCCCATGGATTGTGACTACGTGATTTGGATGTAGGGGACTCCATCCACGCCGGAAACTGTTTTGGCTCTTCCAGCCCCAGTAAGATCTGCGCCGGAGATCGTCGTATCCAACATACGTAGTCTTCTACAGAGAGTGACGTGTGGTTCACAGGACCCGGCTGGAGAACTGTATTGAAAATATAAAATAAATAACGTAAAGTTGAATTTGCTTTACCCAGAATCAGGCGCTCTGCTACGCTTGTACTTATATATACAAACAGGTTTAAGTTACCCATACCAGACACAGTAGTGTACAAATATCGCTTACACATAGAGGGGTACCAAGGAAAGCAGTCCATCTCAACACTGAACATGACCGAGGAACCCGGTCAAAACAACTAAGATGCCCGATTAAAGCCAATACATACATATGTCGCTTGTCAACATCAGAAATTATTTCAAATACCGTAAAAGACTAATTTACATATTATATCTAAAGTCAAATTTCGAATTCAGAAACAATGTACCTGTATTGAAAGTGCCTTAACTCGGTACATAACAATTTCTTGAACTGAACAATGACGTCAGTTTCGCTTTTTAAATTAACTAGTTAACGGCTATGCTAATTCGATTGCAAGTGCAATACAGATGGTTTTCTTTGAAAATATGCAATAAAAATAATAAGTTTAGGTCGAAAAACAGTTGTCTTTCCCTTTAATATTAAAACAAAGAAATCTGAAAGTGCCAGAGATTATGTGTACAATGGCTGGGAGAGGTTCTCACTGAGATCTGTAGTTGTTATCAACACCTAAATGTGGCACTAATGAAATAACACCTTCCTTTACATCATGTAGTACACTAGAAGCTAGTTGTCAAATACTGAAGCGACCATGTATAGGCCAAATGAGTTAACAAACCCCGCTTAACGGAACGGTTGTGTGGAACTCCCCTTAACACCCTTCTATGGATATTATGCTACTCCAGTTTGACGTTTAGAGTAGTTGTGCAAATGTTACAAGGAGTCTGTGTCTGTTTCATTTATAGGGAGCACACCAATGTGATTGCCGCTGCCTCAGAGGGAGCAAGCACTAGTATAAGTCTGGTAGCAAACATTGCCGCTAACCTGATTGCCTTCATCGCCATTCTTAAATTCGTCAATGCAACTTTAACATGGTTTGGACATCGAGTTGGCTGGTACGACCCAGAGTTGACATTTGAGGTAAGATACACAATCGGTTCGAGTCTTATTAAGCCATTATGCTGGACTTGAACCCAAGCTTTTGTCCACCATATTCAACATCAATCTGTCCTTAACCTTGTTATAAACCCCCAAATCTTACTTGAAACTTTACGATAATAATGAGACTGTATGGTCATGTCGGAAAATCACTTAACTCATTCCGTATCTGCTCAGAAACCCCCGACCATTTCGGAAAATCACTGGGCTCTTTCCGTATCCGGACGTCCCTCTGGCTAAGGACAGTTTGCAATGCTGTCTTTACTTAATAATCGAGGAAAATTAACTTTCCAACATTATGAAAACGCTTAACATCTTGGTTGTGCCAGTGTCAATTATTGTTGGAATACACCGCCGTCATTCATATAAAATGTGTCAGAAATTTCCGTGTTCCTAGATGATAGTAATGTATTATTGGACAGTATTGACTTGAAAAGTCGGAAAGTGAATTACACAGCTATGTGCTTTCTAACTCTGTATCTCTAAATCATACTACATGGCATTATGGACAATTAGAGATACCGCACAGAACTCGGTATCTTTGAGCAAATTGTCCTAAACGATCACACCTTCATTTGCATACGAGTAGTCAGTTTCACCCTTTATTTTAGACAATCAACCGCTACCATACAGTCATATCCCTTTGGTATTAGGATACAATAATTAGTGGATCAAGCGTTGAATTAATGGAGGGTAAAGTGTGAGAGGTTTCACGTCATGAGTCCTCAAAGTGAGGAATATCGGGGCCTATGTGCATTTCGGTAAGAATTAAGTACTTAATTTTCCACCAAAGCGTCTTCAAATTACGACCAATGAAACCGAATGGGCTTTCTTTTTTTGTTTCAGTTAATCTGTTCCTATGTTTTTTGGCCGATTGCTTTCATGATGGGTATACATACAGCAGACTGTCAGAGAATCGCGGAGTTGATAGGAGTGAAAACATTCCTTAATGAATTTGTGGCTTACACTAGACTGGCGGTGTACATTGGCAATAGGAAAACTTTATACGAGTACCAGGCAAATATGACCAAACTTGGGTTGGATCCATCCTGGAATCAGGTTGGTGAAGACATTTTCTTACCACACGTTAACAGGACTTTGGAGAGAGGCATCCTAACGGTAATTGTATTTATATATTTTCATTCCGGTTTTGTTCATTGTGCGTCTTGATTTAAACTCATTGCTTTGTTTTCGATCCCAATGTCAAGAACTGCAAACAGAATGTTCACACCAAATGTCTAATTCATTTGATCTGACTTGTCGAAAGCTCGTCACTGGATGACACAAAATAGAACCATGTCGGAACATCCCTCGGCCATTTCCGTACCGTGAATAATCTTTGGCAATATATGGGTCATTTTAGATGGCCCACTTATCCACGTGTTTATTGTTTATGTCTGAAGGCTATTATTGTGTTGGTATGATGGCTTGATTGGCGTTTGTTGTTTTTTTGGTATAAATCCGCGGAGTACTTTGGTTCATTTCCATGCATGCGCACAAAACATCCGGCGGTTAACATTACACGTTTCCGTGTAATATTATTAGTTCCATTCCATACTGGTACGGAAGGATGTTCCGACATGAAATTAGAACATGAGGTAGCTTGTTTCGGTGGATGCTGTATTATGGTAGCCATGTTGCAGACTGGAGCGTGGGACTTACCTTTGTTGTGCTCCCCTCCAAAGTTATCTCCACAAGCGGAAATGGTTATGAGACAAAGCAGGTTTACTCAGTCGAATGAAAGCGTTTTCTAGTACAGCAAACATAGATCAATTCCATTTTATGAATTGTTTGAATGTCGGTCTCTATTTAATATTACCCCAGCTAACAAACTCTGGAACCAGTATATTTCGTATAGTATTCAATTTTCAAATCGTCCGTCTGTCGACCATCAGGTATATGAGTGAGTCACATGATGTGGCTCCGGCAATTGCGGTATGTTTTTTTGTTCAATGATTGGTTTTAGTCTATATTATTTTGGTGGTAAAAACACAGAGCGTAATACACATTTTGCTCGGTGTTTGTTTCGCACTCTTTTCACAGCGCATTTTGAAATTTTTCAGCTTTTTACTTTGATATATGCTTTTGTATTCTAGGATCGATCAGAGGTAATCACAACATACGCACTTTGTGGATTTTCAAACATCAGCTCAATAGGTATAATGATTGGGGCGCTCGGAGCTCTGGCCCCCTCGCGGAAACTGGATATCACCCAGACAGTAGTTAGAGCCATGATTGCCGGTAACGTCGCCTGTTTTATGACGGCTTGTATAGCAGGTAAACACTTATCAATGAAAAAAAAATTAAAAAATCTGGCACACTTAGCCAAAAGTTACAGAAGTTAATGTCCATCCAGATCAATCTACTTACGCCACTTTAAATTGACTCTACACTTTATGAGCTTCAACGTTTGGTGTATAGCAATGTTCCTACACCTTTCAAGCACAATTACTAAAAACCAATGTCATTTTGATGGGTTTATAGTTTGTTATGGCGTATTGATTATTCGAATTATCTTAAGTGCTCAGTTTGAAGTCATTCCACTGGATTAAACCACTGATGACTTACTATATCATTTAGACCACAAGAAGAACAAATTGTGGTATAAAGAGCTAGTTCTAAATGTAAACAAAAACATATTAAGGATAATTTTTTTTTATTGATTTTACAGGTTTATTGTACCGGGAGACTATTGTCACATTACCTACCAATTCAACCATGTAATTGGAGAGTTTCTCACATGGGAGGTAACTGTGCTCATTTTACACTGCAAACGAATGGAGACGATGTTGAATGGCCACTAAATTACCAATGTACTCATAGGCTTTCCATGGTTTCCCTTGCCCATAAAACATCTTATAACCTGTTTACAAGTGTGCGCATGCGGCTGCCATATTGTACAACGAAATAATCGTGAGCGTTATATATGCCCCATGTCTGGTTATCAGTCCTTCACGGGGACATTTTAAACGTGAGTAATATGAACACATCCTCATCATTCCCTCCTCCTGTTGTCCAGTTTAATGTTTCTTCATGTTTGACCTGAGCCAAGTAAACTAGTGTTTAGATGTAGATATTTACTCGCCATTTTGCATTGCTCGTAAACGTCTTCAGAAAGCGGTATACTCCAACATTGTACAAGTAAGACCTCTGGCATCAACAAAGGTCTTACATGTTAGGCGACCGTGGTGTGCCGGCATTTCGCGGTCGCCTACACTGACCTTACGTAAGTTCCAGTAGCGCATGCACTAGGGCTTACTACCCAGATATGTACCATCAAATATTGCGTAGACAACCGGATGCTTTCGTTTGAGATACGAGCCTTCAAGATACGAGCACAGAATAACTTTTGCTTAAAAACTTTATGTTTTTTTACGTTCTAATTTGTCCACTTTGGAGCACAGATTCGACCAGACGTCGCAATGGCGGAGAACGATTTGACCAAACCTGTCTAGTTTGACTTCTTTGAATGGCATTTACAAGCCGGTAGAAGAATTAAACAACAAAAGCATTCATATGGATGACCAGAAGTTAGTTTTTGTTTTTCTTATATCTATTTTAGTTCACTGGGCTAATATAATCCAATGTGTACCAAAACGTCCGGTCCTTACAATCAATCGCTGTCAACGCCATGACGTTTTGCAACAATCCTTTAGTTCAGAGACAACAACCTGTAATAACTAAACAGTCCTGTTAGTCTTTATAATATGAAGGATGTCTGTTCTGGTCGCGGGTACCGGAAGCTCTAGTATAGAGTTTGGAATAAAATCGTGACGGATTCTGTGATACCATAGGGGGAGATAACTTTGTTGAGATTTTCCTGTTCAGTGTTTCGCTTAATCCTTTGAGAGTGCTCAAATTGTGTGTATTGGTGTGTGTTACGGTTCAAATGTTCTATTGTGATTTTTTTTATTTGTGATCTATATTTTTACATTCGTCATTCAACTTGTTACGGCTATATTCTTAGGTTCATTGTTAATTACTTAACATCAAAGTCACGGAGATCTTTAAGACCTTTCGTCCATGTTAAATATGTTCTATTTTCAACTTGAGATATTTCTGTCTTATAATAGATATTTTTATCACAGATATTAAGCTTAACTTACACGAAGTGTGATATATGATTGGTGTCACTAACATAGCTAATTTAATCGAACCAGAGCATGTTAATATCATGATGTGAAACTAATTTGACAAGGACACACTTGTAAGTATCGTATGTCTGCCGAACACAGACATGTGTTACATAGAGCCAGTGTTGTCGCCATGTATATAGAATTGATATAAACGGCATCAGATATATGGTGTCATATTTACATAAGACTAACATTCCACTTAAGGCATTACTGTAAACCGCAAATGGTTAACCAAACCTACGTATATACGATTTTAACATTTTCATGTATGGCTATGTTAGCACGAAGGAGAATACTGCTATGTAATTCTCGGGGTTTTTTTTAGGTGTGATTAAAAAGCGACCTAGAACACTGATATGTTGATATCGTATGTATTTTACACTATATGTTCAGAAAAAGTATCATATCACAAAAAAAATTATGTTTTAAAATTCCATTTATAGTTTTTTTAAAAGAGATTCCTATTTTATTGTTTTATTTTATGTCATTTTCCATTTGGTCAATATCAATATGTGATTGTTTTTATATCTCAAATCTTCCAACGAACCATATATATTTTTGTACACGTTTTGATATAATTTTTACTCAGAAGCGTTTTTATGTTGAAATAATAAATTGGTAAAACTACTTAATAATTTTTGTTTCCAGTTTGTGTGTGTAATAATAGGTGTGAAGTCTCTCAGAGCCGCTGTAAGGGCTGGGTTATAAGCAGTCTCATTGGAACCTGATCTATACTGACTGCGGTATTAACTTGATGTACTGGGGCCAGTTGCTCGAAAGACGATTAGCCGCTAACACCAGATTAAATCGCTTTTACTGAGTTTATTCCAACAATAAGTTACACTTGCACAACTATAAAATGTGAAGTGATTTGTCAGTATTGTTACTCTCCAAACAAACTGTCCTTAAATGAACCAGAGGGCCAGTTGTATTAAAAGCTGGCTTATTTCTATAACAAATGGCCTTGGTGTAGCTGACCAATGATAGATTCCCTCCACTAAACGTGGTAATGAGATGCCGTCGATTGTGGTTGACAGATCGTGTTATATCTAACTGTGTTGTGGATGGAAAAGACAAAGACAGCGTACAATTACACCGAGTGTGAAATGAGTAAACATATCATATATACAAAATGTTACAAAAAATGTATACAAAAGCTAAGTTACTGTGCGATTTGATCCAAATTTAATTATGTATACATTGTGGTTGCGTTCAATCGATTAGGATTTATTGGGTTTTTTTATCTAAGGAATTCATCAAGTAGAGAAAAAACATATTTGACTGAAGAGTTCAAACCCGTGATGACCATGCACTCGAAATGGCGCTGATTTTTTTATACCGTTGAAACAATCTGCACGTATCATTGGTTTGCTGCAACGAAAAGAAATTAACCCCTTTGATTTGTTAACAGTTTGATTTTATAGCTGTTTATCGCTTTAACAATATATATTAGAACTTCTTTCATGCTGATAATTAACAGCTTTGACACTTATATATCTTCAAATATATGTCGATTATTTAAATCGATGAATCCTCCCTTGTTCTAGATAAACTCCCAGAGACAAATTTCTAAATATATTATGTAAATCTATCTCTTGCTGAGGTAGGTTAATAACTGAAATCTAGGCAACACAGGTTTTCTCCAATCAGTAATGTAATGTATTTATTTGGGAAGTCAAAAGTGAGTTAGATGTATACATAATAACAATACATTTGGTTTTATAGATAAAAGAATTAAACATATATTTTTTACAATAATTATAGGTTATTATACACAACTGAATCCAATATGGAGTTTTATTGTACGAGTACACGTCGGGTTGACAGTCCGTATTGGACGAGCCGCCGAAGGCGTCGAGTCCAATACGGACTTTCAACCCGACGTGGA